>CAAKMY010107159.1:3321-19238 GCA_901111285.1 Corrigiola litoralis | reverse complement strand
TAAAACCCAAAAAAAAAAAAAATTTTACGGTGTCCGAACATACATCCGCCACTGATTACATCTCATGCTCATGCGTATTTTTTTTTTTTTGTGATATTTATAATTAATTTAATTGTATCCTAATGTATGGCTAATAGTTTATGTGCTCTACATAGTTCCCGTAATACTCTAATAACTGTGAAATCTTTTATTGTATTGTATTTTTTTTTTTCTTTTACAATAATAATGAGCACGTTATCCAGTAACCAAAACTGAGGTGCAATCAATATATAAATATGTACTTCGTATGTAAGATGCAAAATCCAGTGACTTAAGACTTACTTCCTCTATTCCAAATTAAACTTCCTACTTCCCTTTAGCACATATTCCAATGCACATTTTATAAGCTAAATATCTTTAGTTACATGTTAGTAAAAATTATAAAATTTTGATATTCTTAATCTACTCATTAAGACAAATCAAACAAGATCCCACATGACTATATTTTATCTTATATATTGAAAACAATTATAAGTTGAATCTATACTCATAAATAGTGCCAAAAAAGCAAGTAAGAAGTTTAATTTGAAATGGAGGAAGTAATAATCTTGCAAAAGCACAAGATACCAACACTACCAAGGCCTCGTTCACCGCATTGACAAACGCTCCTGCTGTCAATATAAACTGCACGTACTAAAAAATGTCGGTTGACTATGCAGTAAACGCTTAAGAAGTGTGGGCCTTTTGCCTTTACAGTTTTAGGCTCCCTTTGCGCTTTCCTTGGTGAGTAATCAAAGAATGAAACACAGCTCTGAAATTCAAGGCCCGTGGCCCGTGCGGGAAAAAGGTGGCATTATTATGTCTAGTACTAATAATCAGTATACAATGTCAAATCATGAGCCCCTTCCTTTCAGTTTCTAAGACATCATTCATCCAGTTTTATTGTCATAATTCCAAGCGGGGTCGACTGCCATCAATTTCTTATGAATAATGAAGTTTGAAGCATGTCATAGAACGTATATGATACGTTGGTTGTTGTTCATACGCACCATTGCACCAAGCTTGCACTTTGAGTTATCTCACACTGTGACAATTCCTCTAACGTTACTATACATGTTCTTCTACCATCCTATTTGGACCAAATTCAAGTCGGATAATTGTAACTAAAAAGCTCTCCCTTGAAAATTCAGTACAGCATATTTGATGACGCATATCACTACTATCGGCATAAGCACATAATAGCCGTGGACCCGTGCTGAAACTCATCTTTTCGCATATTACTCGTGAATTTTAGAGTTCCGCACTTCACCGTTTTTCCTGGACCTCTTGTAGTTAATCATAATGGATTCATGTCTGCAGTGATCAAGCTAAGAAAACCCCGCTTAGATGGCAAAACGGTGCTCCATAAGAGGATGAGCCAATTCAATCTCCAGGTTGGAAATGAGAATGTTGTATCATTGAGAAACTATTTAATTCCAAATTCCAATGCATTCCATATGGTTGTGTACGTACGCAGGAAAGAACATATAGTGCTTGATGACAATTCAAGAGAAGTCAAAACATGGTGTGAATTATACATATACGAATTACGAAGCCACGACTTAGACTTCCAATCAGACATTATCAATAAACAAGGCTCAAAGTACGCTCTATGATATCTTCAAGGATAGGAATCTCAATCATCTGGAGGGCAGACGTGCAGCATGCTTTTGCCCCTTCAATTTGTAAGTTTTTTTTTTTTTTTTTTTTTTTTTGACAAAGAGGAACAATTTGTTAGTTTTACAAATCGATACTTCGTACACGGAAAACCAATGTACAAAACATATGTGGACCTAGTATTCATCCTTAAAGCCCAAAAGCTTCTGGCCTCTCATTCACCACCTTAACATTTGAGAAGACTGTCAGATGGACTTTGGCGTTAATTCAAGGCATATACGGAGTAATCCCTAAAAATTGAGGAAGGCCAACTTCTTCAACAGTAACCCTCAACCCCTTTTTTCCCTTTCAACCTAGCCAATAATGGGGTTGGTAACAGGCAAAGCAAGAAAATCTAAAAGAACCAACCTTTTTTTTTTTTTTTATATAAAAAACAACCAACTTTTAAGAGACTCATACCAGTGCAAGACTGCAAGCTATAGCGCTCAACAGAAGAACTACTTACAAAATTAAATAAAAAAACGTGCAAGTGCAGGGTGTAAGATCAGCTGACCAGGTAACCATGCAACTATACAACTGATTGCTACTGATCACGATTCATGAGTAAGAAGTTAATAAGCTGATCAGCAACAAGAATAATTATCACATCAGGATATACACATTGGTATCATACGACAGCCTTGAGACCTAGCAAGGTGACTTGATATGAACAAAAAAATAAAAATATAAACCACAACCTGTGAACTTGGTCAAGGATATCGTATGAACTAGGGAAACTCAATCACCAAAACCATTCATCCCTAGAATCCACAGCTTTCACATTAGTTGATACAAGAGGGAGAGCACCATAGAGGGAAACAAAATCATTGAGGCATTTATTTCTCTTGCCACTGTGGTCTTTCAAGCTACTTATGCCAGATGATCCAATCTCATATATTTTCCCTGCAAAAGTAAGAACTAATAAAGTAAACGTAGAAGCTAATTCCTCCAGGTTTATCTATAAAACTATATGATACGAACGCATGCAACACAAGACTTGCTTGAAGTATGTTCTAATCATCTAATGCAATCATGTAAATTCATGAGGTTTCCCTCCTACACCATTAATAACTACAAAGGCCTCTGTATGCATATCTTAATAAAAATTACTTCTCTATAAACCAAAACCATGAAACCAGACTTAATCTTAGAAAATGCAAATTAATCCCTAGTATGTTCCAGTATTAAGGTTCTTTTACCAGGTAAACTCGGAAACAAAGAATCACTTACCCTTGACCCAAATTGGAGGAGCAGACGTTGCATTGGCAACAAGCAGGGACATAGCAATATCTTCACAGTTTCTGTGACGAGAAAGAACGGCAAGAAGAGGAGATCGTCAAAATATATACAATCTTTCTTCTAAGCAAAAGAACAGCACAAGAGCCAAGCATGCCAAAAGATTGAATCAATCTTTTGGGAAAAAAAAGAACCAAAAAAAAAAAAAAACATATTTTCCAGACCTCTCTCTTGCGACATAATCGCGGATAGATGCCGGCATCTGATATGTATACATATCAAGGTACTTCCTATGAAACAATGCAGCCTTTGACAGAACCATACTGTAAGTGCCCATCCACCAAATTGACCACCATCCTCCATATTTATAGTATACATTTCCATTTTTCTGTCACAAAGACAAAAAAAAGTAAAAACCAAAGGCAAAATGTCAAATATTTTTCTTTGATTAGAAATACATGATATGCACTTGTTATCTAAATCAGGAGCTAAAGTCCTCCACACGATAGCAAAATCCTTCACAGCAAGAGTTACAGCAAGAAGTAACTCACGAGGGATAAGAAGTTTCAAAGCTTTATCAAAATCTATTGACTTTGTCAAATATGCATGTGAAAAAGATGATCAAGAGTCCATGATATATGCTCTAGTTGTATTCAGTAAAATGAGGTAGCAACTAAGCCTGTTAGAAAAGTAAGAACGGAAGCTCAATGCAATAGTTGTCTACAAGATAGACTATGTGCACAAACAGTCAAGAGAAACGACAAGAAAATACTTTCCACTGGCTTATAACGGCAGCTAACAACTATGAAAAGTATGCCAACTATGAAGGTTTGAGATAAGTCTGACAAATATCGAGATTGCCCAGAAAATAACATCTTTTCTCAACATTTACTTTTAAAATCATCCTCCAGATCACAAGAAGTTTAAACTTCAAGACCGACTTATGATAATCTAATTCTATGCACAAGGATAAGAGGTGCTCATGATCTTAAGCACTACTAAGCATTATACACAGTTCAAGGATATGAATTAAATTCATGATCAATGCCATCTGACGAAGGACCATAGTTTATTGTGCCCCGCTATAACTCGGGCACTTGTTATGCAGATGGTGGCGGCAAAACAGGATTTAAAACAAGGATCTCACATACAAAGTAGTCAAGATGTCAACGCACACAGTTACATGTCGGGAAGATGGATAAATATGATAGACTACAACGGAAAGAGAAGACAAGACATAAAATACACAAAGAAACATAGCTTCAGAATATATTGACACATTTACCTTCTCACCCAGCCAGTGCATGCGCGGAACAAAACCCACCATGGTCGATGGAGCAGTTTGCCACACAGTAAAAGCAAAGTCTAGAGCAGCACAAGGTACAATCACATCATCATCGATAGAGAAGATCGCATCGGTCCTCAGGTCCCGAATAGGTTTGAATCTGTTATTTAGATTATCTTCCTCATTAATGTCAAACCTGAAATTGGGTTTATGATCTGTCTGGGACTTCAATAATACTACGTTGTCAAGATATGCTTTTAGATTATCTGGTGGAGGACCGCTTTCACTCCACACCACATGAATAGCATCTGTCCCGCGACAAGAAGCATAGTGAGCAACAGATTTCTTCAAAAGAGAATGCCGCTTCCATGTGTTGATGAGTACAGTATATCCACCTCTACAAAAGCAAAAAGATGAAGATGAGAAATAAGTTAATTCAGAAAAAAAAGATCTTCCATCCATTTGTTGTTTTGGCAACAGTCTCTCTACTAGTCTTTCAAGATTTGTTAATTTGATTCACACAAAAAGAGCATAAACCGGAAAGACCTGAGTGAGTAATCAAGGACAATTATAAAAAAAAAATTACATTTACATAACTGCAACAATCCAGTAACACGCATTAATAATTCAAATAACCAAGTCAGCCTGTAAATATTCGACATCCCAAAGTACACTGGCTTCAGACATAATTCAAGGGAAGCTCACAAACCACGCCCTGTGAAAGGTAACAGGCATGCCTAGTGCCCAAATGAATATTATTTGCATGCAGCTGAATGTATGCTACAAAATTAAACAACACTATGATCAACCCATAATGAAGTGTGCCATCACCAAGAGAAGACAACAATACACGTAGTCTCAACTTTAACCAATCTTGTAGCCCCCCTCCCCCTCCTCCCCCAATGATTAACATCAATGAGATATATAAGAATCACCTAGAACTAGTCAGACATTTCAAAGAACAGTAGAATGGGAAGAGGAGAGGGGTCTCCAGGTCCATAACACCTACATTTAGGCCTAAAAGCTAGATTGTCAAGATGAAAGCTATAGGGCTACATGTCCTATCATGATTTGCATTCTCTATGATAACTACAAACTCAAGATGACCCAACCGCTGCCTACTTCTCCCTAACAGGTCTCAACTCTCGAGCCATGTTAGTGAGTACAATCAATTGCCAGCTCCATCTTGGGTGCCTCCTCTAATGTGCCCAAATCTCTTTCCGTTTTCGTACTCGAGAGAATACAATGAAAGAACAAAACTTAGGAGTAGAAGTCCACCAGTTCAGTAAGCGTGATCAAAAGGAGGCACCAATCACTACATGATCTCACTTTGAAGTCTGAACACCAGCACCATGTAGGAAAGTAACATTTTTTTCCTCTTTAAACATAAGTCCATACCATCAGAGGGGGTCCATGTTCGGCGACTCGGTAATTTTTTCTTCAAAAATGCAATTTTAAACAAGTATATTGTAAAGTTAAAAAACGTGTATTAGAAAACCTATAAAAAGTTAAAAGGGGACGACAGACACTTTATCTCCTATTTCCGCTACTGTATAACACACAAGAGTCATAGAACCTTCACTTAATGGGGCTTCCTCCCCTTCTGACTCCCAAAGCTCCCCTAGTGAACCTGCAAGTGCTTAGTGCAGCAAATCAGTGGCTCACCAACCCAGTCAAGCCCAGTAACACAGATAGCAGAAAATGGGTGGCTGCCATTTTGGATATGTCTTACATACCTCGATTGAACTAATATATTGTTTGCAGGAGAAACAATACCAGTGTTACACACAACGCAGTTTCTTCATATCCTAGTCACCCTAGACTCATCAATTTATCAAGCTGCCTCAAAACAACCATCCAACTCACCCAACGGAAAAACACAAATAGATGTGCAGCAAGCCTGCATATTACCCGATATTTCACCCAAACCTAAAAGGGGAACACTTTCCAATCAGACTAATCATTCTTTCTTTTAATCGCAGTTTAAAGCTTCCTGAGAAAGTCTTAAGCCAATTGCTGGAACTCAAATGAACAGTTTTCTAACCTAATATCCAACATTGCAGTCATTGCTAGCAACTAGTACACACCCAACGAGTCCATAACCAACAAAAAAACAGCCTTCCAAAGCAAAAACAAACTCAATATATCCCCCAATGTGATCCTGCTACACAAATGTTGTCGTGCTCATCTCTTTCTTTCGTTTTTTAAACAACTAACAAGAAAGACAGCCTTTTCTTTGTTCAACCCGCAAGATTATTAGGTACTAAACTCAAACTCAATGGTTGTTTGGCTGGCAACTAAAAGCAAAGAAAATACCTATATCATGAGAAGTGCTAAAATAGTGAGTTACTTTTATTAAATTGACTCAAAACACACAAATTGGAATGTCCCATGCAAAATGAAAGAAGTTGCTTATTTAGCATCCTGTCAGTAAGTTAAATTTGCTGTGGGAACACTTTCCAATCAGACTGTTTAAAGCTTCCTGAGAAAGTCTTACGCCAATTGCTGGAACTCAAGTGAACAGTTTTCTAACCTAATACCCAACATTGCAGTCATTGCTAGCAACTAGTACACACCCAACAAATCCATAACCAACAAAAAAACAGCCTTCCAAAGCAAAAACAGACTCAATATATCCCCCAATGTGATCCTCCTACAAAACTGTTGTCGTGCTCACCTCTTTCTTTCTTTTTTTTTTAAACAACTAACAAGAAATACAACCTTTTCTTTGTTTAACCCGCAAGATTATTAGTTACTAAACTCACACTCAATGGTCATTTGGCTGGCAACTAAAAGCAAAGAAAAAACCTATATCATGAGAAGTGCTAAAACAGTGAGTTCTTTATTAAATTGACTCAAAACACACAAATTGGAATGTCCCATGCAAAATGAAAGAAGTTGCTTATTTAGCATCCCGTCAGTAAGTTAAATTTCCTGTGGGAATTTCTAATTCAAGTCTTCAACCAAAAACTTTTGGGCAGTTCCGAGTAAATTCAAAAACTTGGGAAACACGACTTCCTAACCACTCAATATGCATACACATTATTGATCACATGCTTAATTTCATTGAGAAACGAGGGAGATATGTGAGTTTGGAGTTAAACTCTCTACATTGGCTCGACACGAATTACATCAAAAGACGGTCTAATTTTAACTTAAAATACACATAATCACAAGTTAAGTTCAACATATGACCATTTTAACCCAAAAAGGTGATCACTTTAAGATGGTCTAATTCTAACTTAAAATTAGACGGTCTCATACACGACTTTCTCTGTTAACTCTAACTGGCCGACCACTACTTTCCCAATGAAACAACAAAAACCCAAATTTTTAAACTACAATCATAGTTCAACAAAAAACCCACATTTTCAACTAATCACAGCTCAAAACACACCAAATACACAACAATCTCATCTATAATTATACACCCAGTTGGGCCAGCATTGCTCCGCCTACTTTCGAGATAAAACTAGATGGCCTCTCCCAAGACTTTCTGAGTTTGCAACCACACAAATCCTTAAAAGAGACGGTCTTTTTTACCTCGTGGTTCCAAATTGAATTAAAGTGATCACTTGTAGTGCCGAGTTAAAATTAGACGGTCTCATACAACAAAGCTCATTTATAATTCTACTCCTGGATCTCACCACAACAATCAAATTAAATGATCACTACAATATTTCCAGCTACAATATGATAAAACAACTTAACATAAAAAGCATTAAAACAAAAAAAAAGGGGGAAGAATGCGTGGCACAAATTATGAAAAGCGACGATCTAATTTCAACTTAAAATTAGACATAGTCACGAACTAAGTTAAAAAAAGGTGACCCGATACATAAAATGAGACAACTTAAAATTAAACGGTCTCATACAAAACTTTGCGATACCTGGAGGGGGAAAAGACAGAGGAAGGGGAATGGACCTTCCAACCCATGTAGGGCCCAATCCTACAACTCAACAAAACGACCCCACACAAGGCGAATACGACAAGGAGGAGAAGCTTGAGCTTGAAGCAAGGTCGAATTCGCCGGAAAAATGCGAAACGTTGAACGAGGAAAAAGGGGTTCCTCTCCCTGATCGCAGCCTTCTCCTTCGCCGGAGAGTAGAATGCCCCGTTGCCGGTGCTGTTGATTTCGGCGTCTCGGATTGCGATCAGGTTTAGGGTTGACATTTTCCGGCGAGTCTCCGGCGGAGGTTGCCGGAGTTATGCGGTGGGAAAGTTCGGTTTGTGGGGGGATGTTGTGGACTTTCCCTTTTTATCCCCCCTTTTATTTGTTTTTTGTTTTTCTTTTTGTTGTGAATGTATTTTTAACCTTTTTTTAATTTCTTTCAAAAAAAAAAAATTTATTTTTTTTAGTGCAATTTTTTTTAGTTAATTGAGGGGGAAAAAAAAAAACTGTTGATGTTGTGGCTTATTGTGGGAGTGGATGTATAAGAGAATTTGTACCAATAACGCAACTTAATAGTAATTTATATCTTGTCATATGTAGACGTCAAATTGAGATTACGTGATTGATCAAAACAGAGATAATGTAAATATTAGATCCCTTTTTTTTTTATACTAGGGATGTTGAGTATTTGAACTAGGGATATTCCCCAGGCATATTGAATTCTTAACCATTGAGTCATTTTTATTCCTCATTTTTAAACAAGATGACATTTTTAATTATTGTGCTCCCCTATATAACTCGTACTCGTACATATCCCAAAAATAAAAATATGCATACATGCTTGTAGAAAGAAATAAGTCATATATCATGAATTGTCACTAAGAATGTTTTGTATAAGTTGTGATAAATCACCTTATTACTATTTTAGCCAATTCTGCATAACAAAATACAAAAAAATGACAAAGGACATTACTAGAGAGGGGTATATTGATAGTAGTAGTGACTACTGACTCACTAAGCTTCAGTTAGAGTACGTAGGAGGACTAGCACCACCTCCAACCCCCGGCAAAGGAAAGGCAGGTGGGAACGGGAAACCGCCACCGCCACCGATTGGGGGGAATGGAATGGGGAAGGGAAAAGGGAATGGGAATGGTAAAGCACCACCTCCACTACCACCACCACCACTAATAGAAGAACACAAGCTCTTGAGCAAAGGAGCAGTGAATGGATTTTGTGGGAATAATGAGGGCACACAAGTATCATCAATCTCTTCTAAGGCCTTGCAGCATGCAACACTTGGTCTTCCAAAGTTGGTCCACAAATCTGTCAAACACACCCCAACTTTTGTAACGGACAGAGCACATTTTTGATGGTCAAATGCCTTTAGATCATTATGGAGCAATCTACCAGTTGCATTTCCTGTTTGGAGAAAGAGAGCTATGCATTGAATGAAAATGATGTATCTAAACATTGACAATGACTTTGATGATGACATTGTTATCGCAATTGTACGTGACTCTCTTTTAGTTTGTATTGAACTGTTGATTGTGGTGAAAGTGCATGCATATATATAGTGTACTGGTTGCTAGTAATTTAAGGAGCTTAAAATACAACTCAATTAAAAGTACTTATGTTTCTTTGAAACGGCTTGGTTCAATTCAGAGGACAGGAAATTGAGTTGTATACTATGAATTTGACCAGTATGTTGAAATAAATTGACTTGTAGGAGACATTTGCAAACTAAAAACTACTGATCACTTAAAGTCTCAAACATTGTTTATGCATTCAGATGTTTCAAAGAGGCTCTTAAATCGATTTTTTAAGTTATCGTAAACTATTATTTTGACCATCCTTTGGTGGATTTAAGTTGAGAATTAGCTTTGACCACGACAACATTATTCCAACTGACTTAAGAATTTCTTGGATTCTTTAACAATGCATGTATATGTATATATTACTTTTTGTTTTCTTTGTCTAATGGAAGCTTAGTTAAAGGGTGTCTTATTCAATACAATGGATATTGTATCAGCGAGGAATTTACCGTGAAAGTTTAAGATCACTTGCCAACAAGGCTTAACTTAAACAAGTGAATGTAGAATCTTGAACAATTGCAAATTTACATACTTTTTTCACTTTGGTGTGAAGTTGCATTGATTGATATATTATGAGCTGTGCGCTTTCTTCCTTGGTTTATCTAGTTGTCAGTACAGAATCCAGCTACTTCCTAAGAGAATTGTAAATTGGGTCTTAATAAATAGCAGAAAATCAAACCACAAGTTCGAGGTGGAATCTCTGTGTCACTTTCCATAACAATCAAATCCTGACAAACATTGATCCAAGATAAAGGACAACCAAAAAAAAAAAAAAGAAAAAAGGGCAACCCTTATAATAGAAAATGCCTCTTATTGAGCAATCCTATGTCATGAATTGTCTATCCTCCATGACTTAAAGTGGCATTGGTGGTAACCATGTCAAAATTACAGTACTTCTAACCCTATGAACTCCATCTTTCCATACTAAGTACCCTGCTTCTGGTGCATGCTGCCTCGAAATTGTCTTAACAGTAACCTTGTAAGACAACTTCTGGTATTTTCTGGTAAAATTGAGCACCTTTGGTTCAACAATTACCTTAGCCCCCTTGAATGGAGTGACTCTAGCATGGTATCTTGATACAGATTGACCCACATTGGTGACGGTCCTTTGAAGGGTCATGCTAGAGATGCTCGCATTCTGAGGAAAGACGACTGATAGAGCAGGGTAATTCAAGTCCCCTGCCTTAGTAACAGTCTCACTACAAACCATGTTTGCACTCTTCGAGAAAATCTTAAGCTGTGCTGGAGTGGGATCTTGAGTGCAAATGAAATCAAAGTACTCTTGAGGAGTAATATCGTAGACCAAACCGGGGTTGAGAGCACTTATTGGGTTTATGTGACCTGCCCCATAATCATAAGGGCTTGAGAGGGAACCTGTAGCGGCATCTGTCAGTGGTCTTTTAGCATTGTTATGAATATATGCTGTAGTCATAAGAGCAGATTTTATAACAGCAGGACTCCAGTTTGGATGCCGGGCTTTGATCAGTGCAGCTACACCACTAACATGAGGGCAGGACATCGATGTGCCTGACAGTATGTTGAAATTGACCTTGCGCTGATCAGCTGCCACGCCTGAGGGGCCTGCATTTCCTGTCCAGGCTGCCAGAATGTTTACACCGGGTGCCACAACATCAGGCTTGAGGACTTCTAGGGTTAATATGTTAGGTCCCCTAGACGAAAATGCTGCAACGACAGGGGATGGTCTTATTCCTACTTTGGTGCCGAGGAATGACAATGTTGCTGATGGATTTGAGCTTGTCAGTGCGTAGCCCTTAATCATATTGCCTTCCTTTTCCCCGACTGCAACGGCTGGGAGGAGGTGAGAATCAGCGACTAACTCCTCTCCGTTTGCAGCAGTGTTGGCCAGGATCATTCCCACTCCTCCAGCCTCTTTCACAACCTGACCCTTCTGGACTCGGGGGCTGATTCCACGATCGCATATAACAATCTTTCCCTGAACTTTGTGTCGATCAAGTGTACCTTTTGATGAATGAGAAAAAGACCAATTAAGATGCGCATAAAAATGCATGATGTCTGGACCACAGCAAACATTATGAAATTCGCAGTCCATAGGCAAATATATATGCTTCTGTAGTAACAAGGTCTCGCAGTATGCATTGATTTGTTATTTCCTTCCCCAATAGAGTATGACATACTACAGCTAATTGGCATGCATCATTTCTCATCTATGAAAATACTAGCTGTGTTCACACTCCTCAGTCCTCGCTAAATAAATTTCAGCAGCTGTTTCCAAATAGGCAAATACTATAATGCCCCATTCTTTTCAATCCAATGTTTCAATTTATCGTTTCTCAATAACTCAGAACATATGTTGACAGTTTTCACCAGAGAAATATACATATGTTGACAGTCAATGACATATCTATCTTCCAACCACTTTCAAGCTCTAGTAAATTGGTTGGACCCATATCATTATCAAATTCATCTAACTTTATGACTATCAATAACAACATCTTATACGTCGCAACTACAGAACACTACACAAAACGATTCAGCGAGTGACATAATAAACAAAATGTAATGTGCCAAAAATGTAATATAAAATCCTGATGTGTAAACAAAATGATTTAGCGAGTGACATACTTAACCATATTCCATGATCATATATCGATCACCACATATACACACAACATAAATCACCTGCACAACATAATTAATCACTAACCAAAATGTAAAGACTTGAATAACAGTGCAGTGTTAGTTTTGCATACCTTCCAAGCACAGTGAACTAGGATCTGGATTCGTGGAGTTACTCCCCAAAAACACAACAGGGTACAACTTCTTTGAAGACAAATTCATCTTCCCTTTATAAATAGACACCCCAGTAACAGCCTTCCCACTTCCAAGCCTAACATTAGCAGGAAAGTTCCTATCCAAAGTACTCGCCCCAACCGTAGCCACCCATGGTGCAACATTTGTAAGGCTAACAGGATCAGGCCCTCCATTTCCAGCCGAGCACGAAACGAACACACCTTTCTCCATGGCTCCAAATGTAGAGACTGATAAGCTATCTCGAAAGTAAGATGACACTCCACCCCCTAGTGAAATGGAGAGCACATCCACCCCATCAGCTACTGCTTGGTCGACTGCAGACAAGATGTCTGAGCTGAAGCACCCTCCAGCCCAGCACACCTTATAGGCAGCTACCCTAGCACCCGGGGCCATTCCTCGGGCTATGCCCGGTGCATAGCCTAGAAGGCTTGCGCCACGCACTGGGGAGCCAGCCACGGTTCCAGCTGTGTGGGTACCGTGGCCGTCTCCATCCCTAGGGGACTTATACTCCATGTCATCATTTATTTTCCCAGTAGCTGCCTCATACCCCTTGTAGAACACCCTTGCACCTATTATCTTCTTGTTGCAGTGCCGGGCAGGGTCGAACCCTCGACCCCGCTCACATGCACCCTTCCACCGGGCAGGGACCGGGCCCAACCCCGAGTCGTTGAAGCTCTGGCTCTCTGGCCAAATTCCAGTATCCAGCACCCCGACGATGACGTCGTGGTACTGGGCCTGGGCTTGGGCCCGGGCCTGATCAATGATAACTTCCTCGCGGTCCAGACCCAAGAACATTGGACTCCTGGTTGTGTGTAGATGGTACACTGAATCAGGAAACAGGTCTAATACACCATGCTCCTGGCTCAATTTCGACGCCTCGTCGTCAGTGAGCTGGGCTGCTAGCCCATGGAAGGCATTGTAGTAGGTATACATGATCCTATCCTCATTATCATTGTTTCCTACAAGTGAGCTCAATTTGGAGGAATACCAATCAAGGTGATTAGAGAAGACCAATGGCATAGCTGAATTGTCCATTTGAACAATATAAGTTTTCTTTGTAGATGCAAGGGCTAACAACAAGAAGCATTCTATAGAAAAAAATGCTATGACACATTTTACTAAAGCTACCCTATTGACCAACATTTTGTTTAATTTTTCCTCTCCTCCCTGTAACAAGCTACAGAAAGATCAGAAGAGAGGTAAAGAAAACTGTGCAATGCTAAATTTAAAGTGGTAGAAAAAGGTCATCCTCTGCATGCATTAAAAGTGGTGGTTGATGCCATGAATGCAAAAGAGCGACAATTATAAAGTTGTAGCATAGGAGTAAAGTGAGGTGGTGGAAGTTAATTGGCGTCATGGTCCCTAAGCTGTTCTTTATTTCATGTTAGCACTGATACCTTTGTCTAGGAAGGACTGAAGGAGTACTTCTCCGCCTTGGTGAGGAAAAAAATTAATTGCAGCGTCGTATAAACACAACTTCCTTAAAAACTCCTATACAATGTTACGGACTTAATGAAGCTACGTACAGCTAGAATGATAAGTTAAATTCTGTAGAACTATCTAACTGTTGTTTTCAAAAGCGGGTGCACCTATAGGCTATATCCATCAAGTAAGACATCATTTGTAACTCAAAAACATGTCAGGAATTGTTACTCGTAGCTAGCTAGTACTTCGTAGTATTATGTGATGGTTAAGGGGTGATCAAGTTAAATAACCAGTGAGTTACTCGTATTAAATTGGTTATGTTAACACTATAAGTTTAAGCTTGGTTTCAGTAAATAGTAGACTTAGTAGTACTAGTATATATGGAGTACTTAGGTCATAAGCGCTGTTTTTATCGAATTAACTTAAACTTCAGCTCAACTCGTACTTAATCATTGATCAAATTATTTCGATTAGCTGAATTGCCGAAGTCATCAATAGGCCTTGTCAGAACAAGCCTGCTTCGCGAACTACTCGATATCGGCTTTTTTTGTTTTTGGAGATGTACAACTCGGCTTAAGCTCTACAAACATTGCATTTTAGTTGAGGGAGGCAATATTAGGGGGTGGGGATTTTGAGGGTAACTGATGATCAAACGACTACTGAAGTTTCGAATATGAAAGACAGCATATGAGGTGATCTCATATTTTGTAAGTTAGGGTGATCTGCAAGAACGGTCCCTACTGTCACAAGATGCATGTACGTATAGTCAGAGACCTCTGCGCACCGCTTACTGCCCCTTTCCTTTGGGACCCTGGGTCTTGAGTCTTGAATATGTAGGAGTTGAAACTTGAAAGCCAATTCATGATATGGATAATCTAATTTGAGTAATTTCTTTGCAATACATCTTTGGTGTCAAGTGTTCAAATTGAAATTAAAGCTGAAGGATGGGAGTAGTATTCGTGACTCCAAGATAATTCTACGTTTGATGATGTAGTTAGATAGATACCACTTTCTCTACCCCCAATTGCATGTATAAAATTTTGGTCGGAAAAGGTAGAAAAGATGGAAAACTATCGTAAAAACAAATAACATAACCCTGCCATTTCTAAATCTTGGATCCGCCCTTATTTTTAGGTCTTGTAACCAAGTTCGGGCCTCCCGGTATAATGAGAAAGAAGTGCCTTATAACTATATACTTCGGATATCTATGCATATGCTCTAATGAAGGGGATGTATGTCAAAATGTTAAGTCGTTGGCAAATCACAACCTTAGTTAAGCTTGTGTAAAAATTAAGTTATTATTACTACATATACTTCGGTGCAAAATCTGTCTACACCAGAGCTATATCAAGTTAACCTGACCATATGTTTAATTGTTACTACTTCAAAATCCATATATTCTCAATTCAATCAGTGTTGTTCGAAAAAATGGAACAAGTTTTTGGGATGTCTGTGTTATGGATGAAATAATAAATGGATAAGCATTATAGGTGTAGCTCTACCTTGACGGTACAAACATAACGTAAACATCATCATAACAAGTTCTATTAGAGAAACATCATTGCTAAAAACCTGTACAACTTAAACATAGCAAAGTTTTATTTTGCGCAAATGAGAGACTGTTGGGCCTCTGCTGCTATCTAAAGACCAAGGGCACAGTTACGTATCGTGAATTATGTACTAAAAAACAGTTTGTTGTAGTTGGGCCTCGGCCTACAGAAATCCTCTTTTATTTCGGCCTGCCAAGTACCAACATTTCTCTTGGAGCTCCGTGAAAAAATAGCCCACTCTTTCTCAAAATCAGAAAAAAAAAAAGACAACGTCAACAGCAGGGTTCGAACCTGCGCGGGCGAAGCCCAACAGATTTCAAGTCTGTCTCCTTAACCACTCGGACATATTGACACTTTGCTTAATCAATCTGGACCTGAAATTCCCAAAATACTTTGCAATAATTGCTTAGTTTGTGTTAGTTACTAATAAATAGTCGAATATCGGAATATGGCGAGGTATGTAGCATTT
>CAAKMY010107061.1:0-12815 GCA_901111285.1 Corrigiola litoralis | reverse complement strand
ATATTTCGAATCCGCATTACTATTAGTAACGCTTCTATATGCCTATATGTATTCTACTTTGTAGTATTGGCTGCTACATAATGTCATCGGTATGGAATTTAAAATCTAGAATTATAATTGAATTTTGGTAAATTCCAGTTAGTGTTGCAATTTCGAGGATACACCCCATCTTAGAAACACTTTCCAATAGGTACCCTTGAGTTTTGGAACTAATATGTTCTCTGACCAAAATAACAAGGTGCCATTAAGTTTTGTTGTTGAAACTTTTTTTCACCATCCCTTTTTGTAATTCCTTCACCAAAGTTCATCTAATTAGTATATTTTTTTCCCCACTAGAATATCTTTGTCTCTCTCCTTGCATCACCTCCACTAGACTTGTTCTCCGTTTTGTTCTTGTTTCATTAAATTTTGCACTTCTATAATTTATTCACATGGTTATTGCAAGCTTTAAGATTTATATGAATAAAAGTTTGAGGAATAATACTTGCTACTTTAGTTTATATTTACTCTCTTTGATTTAAAATATTTTATGACGGAAATGTAGCCGAATTTCAATCAATGATTGATTTCAATTGAAATGTACAACAAATAAAAATGTTATGTGGTTCCAATTGAAATTGATGACACCAAATCATAAAAAAAGACAATGTCAATTTCCTGAGATTTAGTATTTCACACAAAACAAGCCAAAATTGTTGTCACAGATCACGACGAGTGCACCCATTTTTGAGGGCACCTACTGGAAAGTGTTTTTAAAATTGGGCATTTCCTTGAAATCGCCAAACCTCAAGAGTACTAATTGGAATTTTCTTGTTATTCCAGTTTCTCAATTGGCGAGTGTGGCATTCGATGTTATTCCCATCTGGCGTTGTGGGGCTTTTAGTCAATGCTAATACCCAACTTAGTTGAGTTTTGGTCTAATACGTGTGTTTGGCTATAAATTTCTTGTTAGGAGAAACAGATCTTTGCCATAGCCCACCCTTATTATTATGTTGGCCATGTACCTCATCTCCGTGGAAGGAGAAAATTAGCTATTCACTCCGGATATCATGTGTGCTCCACAACCAGAAAAGGTGAAGATACCCTGATGGTTACATTGCGTCATATTTCCACCAAATGGACATCCAAGAGTTGGACTAGGTTTTATAATGCCGGGCGTTCAAAGAAACTTGAAAAAAACGTAGAATTATGCAAAATAATTGTCGGGTACCTTAAATAGAATTACCAAAAGACAGGCACCCAAAGTGGAATTATGCAATATGTCACGTACCCAAAAGGGGAAATTTTTTCTTGACTTTATACTATATGAAGTAGGATTTTGTTCCAGATTCGACACTGTTGTAGCAATCGGTCTTCCTGGTGGTCAATCTTTCATGGGTTAGCTAAGCGGGTGATACCATTGTTTTTTCTCTTGGTCAAGTTGGTAGCTCTTTGCTTCTACTTTCTTAAGTTGGTTCTGATGTTGTAAACCAGAATGGCAGGCAGCAGTGTTTGTTAGAGCTACTATAATGTATTCACTTTTTATCATTAATGGCTTTGATTGGTTGTGAGATTGAGATCTAAGGCAAGGTTCATCTAAGTGGGTGAGCTGTACAGAGTAGACAGAAGAAAGTGATGTGAATAAAGATCATCTATGTAGTGAACTTTTGAGCTACACTACTATGTCTCACGTATCACTGCAGTGTTGGTTAGCACCATCTGTACTAAAGAAAACAAGGGAGTTTCTCAAAAGTAGCAAAGACTGTCGTGGTGTTTGTCAAACGCCTTCCATTAAGCTTAACAGCAAAAGTAAAAGTAAAAGTCCTGATGCTTTAAAGCCATAGCTAGCTTTCGAAATCGAATACTACTGCCATATATGTTTTTAATCTGTTTATCGTTTAGTGTTCAATTTTTTTATTTTATTTTATTTTTTTTTTTTTTTTTGTGTGTGTGTTTGTGTGTGTGTGTATTGAGTGCGAAGGGGATGGTAGTAGTGACTGGGACGTCAGAACAACCATCAGTTTTAGTTCTTCCTTTTCTGGAGTTGCTATGTTACGTATCCGTAGCACATGGATATGTATGAAATAATCTTGCATAAGTATGTTCTTGTATTTGTGAGTTTTTTCGTAGTTTGTGCCAAATCCTTGGTGTGTGTGTCAATCATGAATGTCATCTGGGGTTGATTTACTAGAGAGACTATAACTTCTTTGACAATTTGTGGTGCTGCAATTCGTTGTAGTAATGTGTGATAAGCGATTTCAACTACCTGTTTCATTCTTTCTGTTTCAGGCTTTCTCTGGTACTCAAAATGTTTCAAGTGTACATAAGGATGAGGCATGGAGAGTAAATGTACGAATACAAGGTTGTGACCTTGAGCATGGGTATTTATGTGGGACTATGGAAGCTCTTAATGTACCAATGGCAGATACACCTGTAAGCATTTTCTTTTTCTTCTCATTTTTGAAAGATTTAGTGGAGTTTATAATTATACTCAAGGGGCTTTTATAGGAGAGTTTACAGGCTTTAAAAGCACAAAAAGCCTTTAGGACAATCACATTACATCCAGTAAGGAACTAGCCTGAATAGGATAATGCTTATAAAGTCTAACAAAAAAATTAAAAAACTTGATTATTCTGCAAATATCTACCACTGATCTGATTTCCCCTCAAATATTCTGCCATTCCTTTCTATCCATACTTCATTAATTGTTGCCATCAAAGCAGCTTTGTATAGTCTACTACAAGGAGAATTCTGATACTTCAGCCTTGAAAGCCATAAAAACTTCATTCCTTAAGTTCCCACTTTTTACTATTTCTGTTCTGCCCAACCACAAGAGAGCACCTTTTCAAATTTGTTGAACAAAAGAACATTTTCTGCAGAAACAAATGGCTATGAGTTCCAGCAACTGAGTGACAAAGAATGCCTCTGTTAGCCAATTGACTGCCTCTCTGCTGAATTGTCTGACGTAGAAATCTTGTTATTGTAACCAAGCGAAGCAATGACATTCCGCCTCAAGGCTAAGCTATCCCAACTAACCCTGCTTGATCTCCTCTTTTCTCCTGGTAAAATGACGAATCTATAAGCTTCACTAACAGCAAACTTCCCACAAGTAGCCCTTTTGCCAATTCAAGTCTTAGCATTCTGAATTGAACCTGCAGCAGACACAAAACCATCCCTAAGGTTTAGCAAATTTTTCCAAATCCAAGGGTCACCCGGATTAGCAACAACATCCAAATGTCAGATCTTTCTAGGTAGTAGCTTTTAGTGTAATTACTCTAGAGAGAATGAGAGCCACAATATAAGCCTCTTCTTCCTTGTTATGAATATTTGATTTTATCTATATGGATGGAAATACTATCTATTTATTGGGTATAATGAACGGAAAGGGTGGAAATGTTGTGATCCATTCACGAACATTGTCATGTATCCAGAATTGTTATATTGGAGGAAGCATCTACATGGTTGTCGCCACAAATTGTATCTCTACCAGATAAAAAAGGAGTTTTGGGAGCGACTCCATTGTAGGAAATAGATGGTGAATTCCGATCTAGTACAGAGGACCATAAGATGAAAGAAGATGCTTCCATATCAAATCAGGTAACTAATGATGTACAACCAAATGAAAATATCCAATAACCAAAGAAATCGGAGAGGTCACGGTAAACTTGATTGCATCAAGAAACTCCATGTGAAAGAATTGATGAGAACAATTCTTACTGCTTAGAAAGTCAACGAAAGAACAATTCTTAATATGCAAATGCAATTATTGTAGAAGATGAGACTATCAGACAACCATTTACATATGAGGAAGCCATCAAGAAAGCGGAATGGAAGAAGGCAATGAAAGAAGAAATTGAGGCAGTAAAACATATAAAATCTTTTGAGTTAGTGCAATGCCTAAAGATATTCAACCAATGGGTATAATCCGACTTATTGTGGTATTACTGGGGATGTCAAACATGCCCGAGTATGAGTGTTTTGGATGTCTCGAGGGGCTAGACACACATTACAAGATGAGGACGGGTCACGAGTCATCGTCATTGTGCGTTCCTGAGTGTATGGATAATAAGAGTCTTGATAAAGGGTGTACTTAATATTGATAATGAATTTACATACTTGTTTTGGAAAATGTTTTTACACATTTTATGTTTCAACCTGTCTGTTGGTAGAAATCAGACGACATGTGTTGCTTAGAAATGGAAACAGGAACATATCAGATATGAAATAGAAATGGGGAAGCAATTTTTTGATAAAATTCAGAACTAAAATGTCTTTAAAATAGCTGTGCAAATTCAAACGTACTTTCCGCCGGGCAAATCTGGTTATATAGGAAAGAATAATTGTGCTCAAGGTTGGGTTTGGTGGCGTTTTTACTAAAATTGAGATTGCTAGCAAGCAAAAGCTGATAGTGATATCTCAAGGTCTAGTTATGGAAGAACATGATGGCTTGTTCGGTAGTTAGGTTATCATTTGAAAATTTTGATGTAGGGCAAATCCAGTGCTTCTGAAGTCTAAGGAGTTAGATTTATGATTCACTCAAATCCAAAATGTTGTAAAAATCAGGTTTGTTTATTGCCACACTAACCCCATGTACCTTTGAATCCAACAACACACTCTCTTTTGAATCATCTCTTGTTACTTGCATATAGAGATATGTTCTTTTCTTTTTTCCATGTATTTTTACGAGAATTGAAGCTTTAATCTCCAAATTTATTAATTTCCTTTTTAGTTTTAAACTAGATTTAGATAGTTCAAATTTCTTTGATCAACGTCATATGTCAATTCAGTTGTAATGTTTCCCAAACAAAAACTTCGGAATGAATCAGAAAGTCTTGGGAAAGACTCTCCACTTTTATCTTGAAAGTAGACCAAGTCATGTTGGCCCAATAATGGAATATAAATCTATAGAGAGCTTAACAAATTTAGCTTGCAAAGAGTTGGTCTACTTTTATAATAAAAGTAGACGGTCTTTTTTAATAATTTAAGGGAATTTAATTGCCTAATTTTGTTATGCTATCAAGGACTTACGTTGTACCGATTCCTAATCTCATTCTTGCGTCTCTTTTAACTCAACTGCTCTTTGCTCCTTGTCCAAAATTTTGAGTTCAAGCTTTCATTTTGCATCTTTTCAAGCATAGCTTCTCCTACCCAGATTGGCCATTATTCTTGGATGTCTTAGTTTGAGCTAGGAGCTACTCGTTGAGATGGCCGTTTGATGATGGAGGAGTTTCTGGCAACAACCGATATTGACATCCTGTGCTCTGTCTGCTTTCAATCAATTCATAATTTTTTTGAACTTTGGTTGTGTCCTTTAGTATTTTCTGTTGTGGATTTTTGCAAAAGCCTTTTATATAATTGATGGTTATGTCCTTGCTCAGAGTGCCCACTAAGCTTTACCTGTAATAACATATAACAGGTTGTGACCTTTTGGGAAGGGGAAATTGTTGATACCAAGAACTATACCTTCTTTACTGGGAAGTGGGAGGCGACGTAAGGTCTTCCATCTCTTTCTATCCTCCCTTGATTCACCACCTATCCAAAGCTCATTTACTCTTTACAGTGATGTTGAACTAAACACAAGGTCTATGTATAAAATCCTAGATTTAATTTATTTCATGGTCTAAAATACTGTTGTAGGCCAGAAGATGATATAAGGCACTGGACAAAATTTCCGTCTTTTTCACCTCTTCTGGTAAGTAAATCTCAAAGCGTTCATGAACTATAGTGTCATTCTGTTGGTATAACTTGTTAATAATCCTTTTCAGAGTCAAGTGGAGGTCGATGGCGGCAAGTCATTGGACTTGAGCAACTATCCGTACATATTTATGGTAAGGTCATTTGGTTTACTTTTTCCTTGTTTGAGATATGTTGGGACCAACTTAAATGTTAATTCGAATTTAGACCATTTTCTATGCAGAGATGGAAGGAACAGTATTTTGTAAATGTCGGTACAGACTGTGGCTTGACCATAGCTGGATTTTATTATGTCTGCTTCTCCTGTAGTGACGGCTCCATCAATGGTTTCTATTATGATCCTAATAGCAGGTATAACTATAACTTTCTTTTACTGAAGCAGTAACATGTATTATATCTGCCTCTGATTATTGGAGTGAAGGGTACACAAAATTATGGTGTTGCTGACTTCTTACTACGTTGTGTTTGTGGCTTTACATGCAGCCCTTTCCAGAAACTTGAACTAAAAACAAGTAATGAAGGAAGATCTGGTTTTAGCTTTTCATCCTATGAATTGCAATGATGAATGACGTCACGACTAGCATGAGAGTGAGTTTATCAAACTGTGTAGGCAAAAAATCTTTTGAGTGCCTGTTATGCGACCTGCAAAATAAAGCTGCAAAATTACAGAGCTTTCACAGTTTGACTTCGACAACTCAATAGTCAATGTGTGAAGCTTTGCTAGCCCTCAACTATATATACTTCGAGGAGTTTGTTTACATGTTATATAGATGTACGTCGATGTTGTTGCTGCCCACTATTGATGTATTTGCCTGTATTTGCCACATTAGATTCTGAAGCTATATAGTATATCGAGATGTAATTCTGGTCCATTTCGATTACATTCAATGTGCTTAATGGTTGCTCGCTGAGCGTAAAATCCCAGTTTCTATTTGTCTATAAATTTTTATGTTCGTATATTTTGAGCCATTTCCTCTATCTTCAACTTGCTGTATTGGGAATACTACGTGTCCAATGCATTTAAAATACTAAAACGAGTACATATTCCAATTTTCTAGACTCCAATTCTGCATAATTTTGATATTGCCATACAAAAGTGCATCTTACATAGGACTCCAACGTTTTTCAAGCCTTATTTTGGAGCTTGTTTTCTACATTTTTACGATTTTACCAACACCCCCTTGTAGAGCGAATGAGAGGGAAAATGATTTTTACACTCCTCCATTAAGCTTCTCATGTTTGAGGAGTAGATTCGTGCGCATGAATATGTGCTCTCACATCAAGGAGTTAGTGGGAGTGTAAAAATTAAAATAGACGGTATAAAAATCAGTTTCCCATTGAGAGATTTGACTCGGATTAAAAAGCATAAAATGTATTATGTAGAGCGTATATATATCTTGGCAAGTTTTCTATATTTGGAGTGTTTAGTGGTTAGTGTACTTAACCTTCTCTTTACCTACATTCAACTCTACTACCCAACCCATACCCCTAATAACATCTCTTTTTTTTTTTTTTTGATATACTAATAACAACTCTTCTACCCCATTGCCACTATGCCGCCCCTCACTCCCCACCGAATCACCGATGTGCCATCATTGCCCCCCTCCCCTGAGTCGATATCGCAACCCTCTCCCTTGTGCCATGCCGCTTTCTCTCATCCCTATACTAAACACTTGGTCATATATTCAATTTCTCTCTCCCACCATCTATATTCGCTTCAACCTCCCGCCAACGCCACAAGCAACCCCCTCGCCCGCCTTTTGACGCCGCCCCTCTTCTGTGTTGTTGCCACTCCTACTCATCCCCATTTAAACAATTACCTACCTTCAATTTCTCTTTCTCCAAGTACATTCACCTAATCACACAACCCCTATCCCAACAACCCCATGCCCTACCTGTGCCACCGTCATCACGCCACCCCTCCCCCCTCTCCCACAAAACCACTATAAACATTTATTTCTTTAATATCGATTTCAATTATATTTATTATGAATGTTAGTGTTTTTGGTGGATACATAACCATGTGTACATATGTATCATGTATGTATACTGTCCAAAAAATTGTAGCCTATCGTCTTATTCGGAAAACGCTATCTTCATGTTCCTACACACATCTTAAGGCTAATAGGTAATAGCTAGTTGCCTAACCACTTATTAGAAAGCGGTGTCATCGTATTCCTACACAGACCTTAAAGACTACTTCGTAATAGGTAATAGCTAGTCGACTAGTAGGCGCTCTACTTACTGGGTGCCCCAAATTACACAAATTAATAGTGGACGTGACTGCTATAAATCCTCTGTGGGAAATATTTAACTGCACTAGCATTCTATAATAACCACTCCCGTGAATAAGACACCCCATAGACCGTAACCACTACTTCTCGGCCGTTGCGAGAAAACGGCCTCGCTTATCAACTTGACCACCACACACTGCAGTTCATGCAGATAGATAGAACTGGACAATGGTGGAAATATAGACACAGATGTAAAATGTTATATGCCCAAAAGTGCATAAAAAACATTGCAATAAATAAATAAAGTACACAAAAAGTGACCTCGTGGAGTCACGTAGTTGGGTAGCGCTGACTTCCAAAAATATTAATAACGCATTTACACGTTGATCGATCATGAGGGACGTGATCTCTCTATTACTGTCATCTTCCCCTCTCTTTGTTCCCCCCACTACTATTAAACCGTGCAACTTCTCATGCATCTCAAACTGGTTAGTTTCAAGTGCACAGACTAGTGTGTGCTGATGAATATTACAAGTAGTATACTAAAGTACGTACTGTATACTCATGCAGAGAAATGATCTATAGTAAACAAACGTAGATATATATTTTAGACACACTGAGAAAACATGGACAACCTTTTATGCTTTGAGGAGTGGCCTGCTATAGCTAGTTCACTTAGTTCGGCTAATTTGGAACCACCTTCATCATTCTTCACCAACAAAGAAGACCACAAGGACGCAATCCGTGTTTGCATGACTAAGGAGTTGAGCTTCATGCCAGAGCCAGGATACATGGAGCAACTTGTGTCGGACGATTTTCTGATTGGTACTAGACTAAAAGCAATTGAATTGTTCATCAAGGTAAAGATTTTTAATTTTTCGTAACTCTATGTTACACACTGTTTGGCTAATTAAGATAAATTGATTAGATAATTCTTTATGTGTCTTCTTTTTCAGTGTCAAAGGCGACTGGATCTTTCTATTGGTACCGTTTTTGTTGCTGTGAATTGCCTTGATCGGTTCATATCGTTGCACATGTGCACCGTAAGTATCTACCTTGCCACATTTCCTGATATCCATTCATAGATAAAGGCTATGGCAGACTTTTTAATTTGAAAATATACCTTATCTAATACAAGACAGTTAACCCCATTACCTGGAGGCTCTAGTCCATGGTGAGATGTTCAGGAAACCTTTTGTTGAATCCCAGGAATTATTTAATGCGCCACAGGAAAGGAAGTTCATGATAATTTATAATATATATTCCTGTTTTCATAGTTTTAACTATCATTTACTTCGTTTATGACCTATTTGAGGTCTGTTGGAAATGCAGAACTTTGGACTAAATGCTGTTAAGTTCATAAATGTGTTTCCCTAATAGATTGTACTAATATCTTCTGTTTATAGGATTGGAGACTCTGGATGATGGAGTTGCTTTCAATTGCTTGTCTATCAATTGCGTCAAAATTTGTTGACACTTCTCCTCCAACGATACATGAGATTCAGGTAGTTAAGTAAAACTTCTTAATCACACAGAATCGAGTATATCAACGACTTATCATTAAGGAAAATTTCATAAATGGTGTCCCGAGGTTAGGCGTAATTCATAATTAGTGTCCTCATATTTTTGTATTAACTTTTTGGTATCCTGAGATCATTATATAATCCACATTTGGTGACCAAAAAGGTAATACGTCTCTACTTCTAACTTTAAAGGTGGAAGGTGTGAAGTGTTCTTTCGAGAGAACAACAATTCAGCAGATGGAAGTAATATTGCTTAAGGCATTACAGTGGCAGATCAGCTCCTCTACAGTCTACTCCTATATTGAATTGCTGATGTACGATGTTGAAGACTTTCATACAATTAAGGACTGTCTAACAGAGATCCTCCTCACTACTCTTACAGGTTGGCAGAACCCCTCGAGTTATCTTGAGATGCTCAAAATTACAGCTTATAACTCTATTTAGTAACATATATATGGTCTTGATTTCAATGCTTATACTTTTAAATTCTCCTTACCATACTTTGAAAAGGATGCTATGCCATGCACGCTTCCCATAGGTTGGTAAGATGATGATCATGTGCAAGGGCTCAAGATGCTAAGTGAGGCCAGCTTCTCGCGAGCTAATGTGATGAGCACAAAGCAATCTAGCTACCAATTCAAATCTTGTTGTGTCAGTCGGAAATCTTATCTTTAGTAAATGAGCGAGACTTGAATATCTGCAAGCACTTCCTGCAATGTGAACGATGAGCAGCATAGACTAATTTGATTGTCTTTGCTCTTTTACTGCACTAATTTATTAAAAGTGATAAAGATTAGAAAATACAAATGCAATGCTTTGAACATTCAATAGTTTTAACCTGTTGAATTAGCCACTATATATCCTACGAATTTTATTCATTCTTGAATGAGTTTCTGACAAAATGGATTTCACCTGGCCCAGATATGAAAGTCTTGCAGTTCAGGCCTTGGACAATTGCGATCTCAGCTATAAAACATGTTGTGGAAGAATTACGCCCGTTAAAATCCACCAGATTATTGGACTCGGTCATCAACCTTACTCCTGTAGATTCAGAGGTGAATATATATATTTGCTCAGTCCATTTGTCTTCCATATTTCACGGTTGGACTCAAGTTCATTACGCTCAATCGCTCATCTACAGCAACTACAGGTTGATCTAATCAAGTGCGAAATGATAATCAAAGCGCGATTAAGTGGCCTTTATTGGAGTTTCTCTAATCAGCACCCTTCAAGCCCAGTGACTGTTCTAAGGTGTCACTGCACCAAAGATTGCCAGTGTTCCAGCCACCCAAGGCTTCCAGAACAGCCGTGTTTTAATATTAATCTCGAGTTTGGCCAAACAAAGCGAAAGAGGGAAAACACCTGAAGTATGATTGCTTCAGAAGAAAAACTTTAATTAAGCATTTTTCATTGGGATAGTGTTATCATAAAATAGAAATTACCAACTTGTAGAAACAAGAACTAACAAAGTGTAGTACTAAACTAAGCCTGATCCAATTTGGGAATTGTGTTTACACTCATGAATACCACTTCATTGTATAAACACCCTCATATATGAATAATACCAATATATTGCATGCAAGCCTCCGATTGTACGAAGGACCTATATCGCTGTATCTGCCTTTTCAGTGTTCATGAAACTGGTCTGGTCCATGAATTATATCACTCTTATGAGAAATTTTTCAGGTTCCTTCTGATGGTTTTGATGCTTTTTCACAAACAAGACTGGCTGATTTCTGTTGACATTGAATCGTTGGCAAATGCTTTTTCAGTGTTAAGGAACGAAGTATTACCATGGATCTAATGGGATGTGCCTGTTTACGATGAAGTGTTGCGAGGAAACAAGGCAAACAAAAGCCTAATTGAGCTACTCAAGGGCCTCCACCTCTTACTTCTGCTATCGTTGATGATTCTGAGGTGATATTTCAGATGAATTCAAAGCAGGTGGCCTAGAGTTTGGAAATGCTGCATCTCTCAAATATAAACTAGAGAATGGTGACTTTAAGAAAGCTTTAAAAACTGCAGAAAAGACAAGACGTTTTTCATGTTCCTCCTTTACTTTCGTTGTCCCTTGTGCCAATTCTGCAGGCCACTCTGGTTACGGCTACGAATTCTACTAGCTTTGCCTCACACATCTTCTCCTAACTATTTAAGATTTCATAGTCTTCGTCTTTAAATGCTTCTAGTGGTATTTTTATTACTATGCAATGTGATTTGGGATTTATCTATAACATGAGCTTTCCTTGAATGCTCTTAGGCAGTGTGGGCTACCGCAAATTTTCTACTATGCCTATACTAGTTGCTGATATTATGATGTCTCACTTGCATGATTGATCATCTATACAATATACTAAAGCAGTAAACGAATGCGCCACGTGTCATTCGCACAAAATTCTAACATTTTTTTTAAAAAAAATTAATTTCTTTAACCTTTCTTATGTTTCTCGACCTTCCTAATTCATCTCTATCAAATAATACACAAATCTATAGAAATGTATCCCGATATAATTTGTAATATACTTTCCTACTATAAGAGAGATAAGTAGATACTCTGTATAAGTTTATTTTCCTATATAAGAAATACCCACTCACGGTAATATATTACATTCCTAATAATTAAGACTACCTATTAATTAAAATTAGGTTAGATGATCACTTTTATGCAAAAGTATTTTCTATTTTTTTCGCTTTATGATAACTTTTAGTGAAAAGTTCAACAAAAAATATGTTATGAATATTATTAGCAAAAAAAAAAAGATAATGCACTCTTATTAGATTCATACTTCTCCCCCATCATTTTTATAACATCTTTACATATGATTTCCTTCAGATTTTTATTAAGTTATTAAAATCTCTACAAAATATTCCAAATTACACAATTGAACCAACTGCACACAATCACTTTTGCTTTTTTTGTATACAAAATATCGCAACTTATAAAAAATAGTAAATGATTTCATTAGAAAATTAATTGTAACTAATAAATATATACATATTCGTATTATACTGAAAGAAAATATATTATCACCAAATAAAAAAGATTGCCAACTCAAAAAAACTGAAATATTTAGTTAATTTTACTTTTGTGCCTCCTATACCGCATTGATTATCGCTAATTTCTGGGCCTCCTCTCCGTTTTTGTACACATATAGCATTATATTGTCATATTTTTAAAATGATTATAGTGATATACCTCTGTTCAAAATCTATAGATCACCCAACATGAGTGACTCATTTGGTAAGAGGTCCGTCACATTATATTGTCCTCTTTGTCTTGAGCTCGGGTCTGATCGAGTAGTAGCTTTGGTTGGTATTATGCCTTATTGTCATGGGCCTGAGTTTGGGTAGAGGTAGCTTATTAGCTCTATAAGGTAAGGGTTCGATT
>CAAKMY010107050.1:1080-19013 GCA_901111285.1 Corrigiola litoralis | reverse complement strand
CCTGTCAAAAAAAAAAAAAAAACTAACTTATTGTTAAATAACCGTTTCAAATTAATATAAGTTTAAGCTCCTTTGTCCCAGTTATGAGGTCGGTGATTCAATTCTCTTATGCGATTTAGTGCGCTCTTTTCGTATAAGAATTATTTATAAAACCAACTACATTTTTGGAGTATAAGTAAAGTTAAAATAATCTGTAATGATAAAACAGGATTGAAATAGCCTAGCCCAAAGAATGAACTTTGTCTTACGCTTGAACCCGACAAAATTGGATCGGTTTTGAATATCTAATACAAATGACCCAATTGCAACTCGATTTCCAACTCACACCTAACGCTCTGAACACTTATCTAAGGTTTGTGGTCTCACTAGGGCATGCCCCTTTACTTATGTAAATAATAGTTTTACATTGATGATATATAATCTCGTTTACATTTTTGGCAAAAAAATAAAAATTTAAAAGATATGTGAAAATGATGGGATTGGAGGTCGATAGTAAAATAATCGGCTAAAAAAGCCAATATAACATGAATGTAAATTAGGAGACCATGCAAGTTGACTCTTATATTTGTTTAGTATGTTCTAAGTTTTTTTCCCCTTATTGTAGTGAAGTACAAAATCAAAATCTTCTTCATCATGAGATTACATTGACTGAATTTTCTCCAATTTGACCACATTCTGATATGTGCAATCTTTACTTTATGTATGATATGAGAATGTCATCCACACTGTATCGAAAAAAGATGAAGGGTAAAAGTTTTTGATATGCCTAAACCCTATTTTTTTAAAATATATTATAAATCTCTATTTTACATGAAATATGATATTTATAGTTCCTAATTAAATATGTCATCATCTATATCTCATTATTTATTAACCCCTTGTGAAGGGTAAAATCATTTTAAAAAATTCAAGTTTCCTTTCTTCTGAGTGTTATGAATTTCATATCGGAATTTCCATCGATTTATTTTGACATGAACTTGTGTGTATTGTGACCAATTATATGATTGCTATCGTTAATATCAGAATTGCCTTGTTTAGCAGTTAATGTTATGTGTCACATTCAAGCAATTCACAATTATTATCTGGAAAACTGAAAATGCAATAGGATGTCATAGTGATGACGTGATTATCTGAGCAAAATCATATAAGGACCTTTCTATTGTGTATTAAGAGCAATATCAAAAAATACCATGACTAACAGTAAAATCAGGACCTAAACTCACCATCTTATTTTCAGTTAGGACCTAATAACTTATTTTTTTACGTTAAGGACTTAAAGCTTAACAGTGTTAAATAAGTACATAAGACAACTAAAAATAAGGACCTAATCATATACAAATGGTAGGAAGACTGAAAGACTACGAAGAAGAGTCATCTCCGAAATATCAAGCTATTTGATGCCAACTTTCTGTAATTCATATGTTTTCCACTTCCCAACCTGAATATGTTGGTAATGTTGGAGGAATGATATGTTGGTAATGTTGGAAATATTTCGGAGCTCCAAAGTGTCTCCAATCTCTCCAATCATTTTAGAAGTCTTTTAATATAGGTATTTTATACTATAAGGAATGTCATGAAATAGATTATCATGCGTCTCCAATTATTTTAGAAGTCTTTTAATATAGTTTTTTTTTTATTATTATTACAAGAAATGTTATTGGGATATATTATCATGAATAAATTAAAAGTCCTACATGAACAATATTATAAACTATAGAATGTCATGTATATATAATCATCATATAATAAGAGTTACTGGAATCGTATTTACTAATTGGGTTTGAGTCAGGCCATTCATATTGGGTCATTAAGGTTTAAGTTCAGATCTTCGTCTCAACTATCGGGTATTGCACTAGATAACTCTCATTCACGTGAGGTGACAAGGTTTAGATTGAAAGACATTCGTGTGAAAGTATTTTTCTAATATTGAAAAATGTTATTTCTCTTTAATATAGAACCCCACTTTTTCTACTTAAAAAAAAAAAATTCCAGAAAATTTGCTAATGCATCTCATATTTAATTAAACAGAAATTAAAACTGCGCAACCCGAACAACGCCGGAAATACAATCACCCGAATTAACATGATCCGTACACGTCACACCCGAGCAACAATAGACTTGAACTATACCCAATACAACAAATGACTCAAATTCATATATTAGTCGAAAATAACCCTAAATAACCTAACTCGAAATCCCTATCACCATCCAATGATATCAAAAATCTCAAAACCCCGAAATCTAATAACCCGATCCATAAACGTCACAACATGAGCAACAACAAGCCTGAACTATACCCAATACTAAAATTGACTCGAGATCATACACGAGTCTAAAATAACCTAACCCGAACTCTAACCTGACCCCAATCTCCCAGGAATTGACTCGAATTCATATAAATTAACTCAAAATAACCTAGCTCAAACTTTGATCCCCATGAACTGACTCGAATTCATATACGCGCCGAAAATAACCCAACATAACCGACCCCGACCCCGACCTCGATCCCGATCCGAATGACCCGATTTCTTGGCCTAATTTACACTCTTACTAAAGTGAAGAACATCAAAGTAACGGAGTTAAAATTTAATACACGAGCCTAAAAAACCCAAAAATAACCTAACTCGAACTTTATCCTGACCCCGATCCCTTGAAATTGACTCGAATTCATATAAATTAACTCAAAATAACCCAACATAACCTAACCCGACCCCGACGCTGATCCGAATGACCCGTTTGCCTGGTCTAGTCTTTTATACTCTTAATGAATCGACTCAAATTCATGTAGATTAACTCGAAAGTAACCTAGCTCGAACTCTAATCCCCATAAACTGACTCGAATTCATATACGAGCCGAACATGACCCAACATGCCCTAACCCGTCCCGGCCCTGATCCCGATCCCGATCCGAATGACCCTTTTACTTAGTCTATCTTACACTCCTACTAAAGTGAAGATCGAACATCAAAGTAACAAAGAACTTCAATACACGAGCCTAAATAACCTAAAGATAACCTAACTTGAACTCTATCCTGACCCGATCCCTAGGAATTGACTCGAATTCATATAAATTAACCCAACATAACCTACCCGACCCCGACACCGAACCCGATCCCGATCCCGATCCCGATCCGAATGACTTGCTTAGTCTAATTGACACTCCTACTAAAGTGAAGAACACCAAAGTAACGGAGTTAAACTTTAGTGTTGCCGTTAAAAACTGTCAGTATCACTCAAGTAGAAAAAAAGTAGAAGACCAACACGAAACTTAGAATCTCAATCTCTCTCTTCACTCTTCTTTCTCACTCTAACTCTCTTTTCTCGCGCCTTGCAAAAAAATAAACAAAAACCCTTTTTTTCTAATTATTTTGAGGTAATTTTAGCTTTTTCCACAAAAAACCCAATAATCTAAGTGGGTTTTTACTCATTTTTAATTTAATGAAGTGGGTATTTTTTAGTTTAATTTTTACTATTATGGTTTGCGAGATATTGGGTAACTGAATCTTCGATAAATTTGTGGTTATTTTTGATAAATAAATGATAATAAATCATGATCTATTGAATGGGTATTTGATTGATATTATTGCTACTTTCTTCACTTGTGTTAATTCGCCATTAATTTCGGATCTTCTGACCATTCTTTTTAGTTTTAATTATTTGTTTTTGTGATATTTATCGTACCTTAAATTCCGGGGTTTAGTGATTAATTTAAAGCTTAGTTATTTATAGCTCACTGTGCCTCTTCAACTCTTTGTAGTATGCTCACTAGTTGTGCTACATGCTAAGGTTTTTATTCTACTAATTTGTTGATTTGTTAGTTTTTTTTTTTGTGATGTTTTGATAGTATTTTCTGAGGTTTAGTTGTGTATGATTGGTTAATATGATTGGAGAGTGATGTGGAGATTGGATTAATGAAAATCATGTGATGGGTAGCTTTAGATTTTGGATTTTAATCATGGGTTTGTTCCCTTTTCTACTTGATTGTTGTATGATTGTATTATTGAATTTTAGGGTTCTTTGGGAATATATGATGTTGTCTTTTTACTGTTACTGACAGTCTTGTTTATGACCGTCTAATTTGTGATACGATATTGATAAAAAGTGACTACTTTAAATAATTTTTAGTTAAAATTAGACCGTCTCTTTAAATAATTTGTGTATTATGTAAATGATGATGAGTATTTGAAGAGTGATTGCTTTGAGTTTATGCATGTGCTGTATTGGATATCGATAATCTAACAAATATGTGCATCCTTAAATGGTATGTGTTGCGCGATTGGTATGTGTATATTAGAGTTTAGGATCAATCACACTATGTTGAGTAGTCTAGGGTATGGATGTTTTGATTGGTAAGTTTAGATTATCTACATGGTTTAGATTTTTTGATAGTATGTCTGTCTTTTCAGGGAGCTATCAGTGTGGAGATTTGGAGTGGATGTAATGTTGTAAGATCGGTAAAGTTGCGAACGAAGTGGATGATTGCTGCTCATATCTTGTGTTAGTATTTAAGTGAGTATGGGAGGTGCCTGTTGTGTTGCTGCTAGAGACAGAACCATACACCATGGATCTAGTGGTGAAGTTGTGCATAGGAATATTAGGCACTCTCCAACGTGGAGTTTCCGTTGGGATAATCGAGTTGGCGTAGCTGGTGAAGACGCGTCTGTTGGTTGGCTGTCTGATGTGGCCAGTAGGAATGATTCACTGGATATGAAATCTGCAACAGATGTGTCAGCACAAGTGTCAGCACATGTGTCAGATGGAGGTGGTTCACTGGAGAACTATCAAATGGGTGCTTGGCACAAGTCTCCTATGAACCAGGAGACTGTAAAGAACCTCAGATCTTCGGCCTCAGGTAAAGCCTCAATTTTTTTTTTCATATATTGGTTGGTCAGTGCTCACGTAGACGTAATTTGATTTTGGTTAATGGTGATGTCTTGAGTCATGATGTTCCATTTTCACGACGTTGAAATGCATGCAGATTTGGACCAAATCTATTGCCTTTGTATACACCTTTGGTTTTGGTGATTGTAAAAAGATTTCCGTGTGTTCCTAGGGTTTTGTGTATTTGCCATTCTTAATTACGATAAAGCGATGGAGCTCTGGTCTATAATTTATAATTTAGGGCCTTGTCTTCGTTTTCTTTCTCTGGTAAACGAAAAATTGAAAGTTTTTGCACTTGGTATCATAGTTAAATACTCGAATACCTGGATTCATAGGAATACAGATAGATAAAAGCCTTGACACGCTGGTCGGAGAGGTCTAACAGATGCTTAAAGTCTTGACGCGCTGGTCGAAAGGTTTTTGACTTCTAATACAGACAAATGTGTAAGACGGACAGTTTTGTTCCAGGTGTAGTCCAATACATGTTGAAAGTCTTGTTATCAAACATAATAAAGGTTATTCACTTCGGTCGCTTTAGTTGGGTTTCTAGACACCTTCCCTAAGCTGTTGCATCTATATGGTGAAAGGGGCAAAGAGCTAGCTGTTCTGTATCTACATAGTCTTAGGAGTCTGAGAGGTATATCTTTTTGTTTATCGTTGTTGATGCGCTTGACCTCGCCTCTTCTTGGTTTTTGTTACATTACATCAACAGTTGAGGCCTGACGAAATTAGAAATTACCGGTGGCCGTTTTCTTCCAAATGGGTTTGTTTAACAACAGTTCCTGTTATAGATATGAAAGGAATCTCATTTGTCTCGACTCTCCTGCCCATAAACGGGGGCATTGTGGGAAGTTTGGTTTCCTACAGATTAGAAGAATTACTGCCTCTAAACATTATAAGTTGCAGCTTAAAGTGAACTAAGTGCATGTGCTAAACCATTCAGAGTGTTGTCTATCTAAGCCAGAATATTAGGTGTAAGTCGATCAATTAGGTTGTCTTTTTCCTTTTGCCAACTGTACGTTCAACAGCATCTGGAATTGTTCAGTTAGCTGGTTGACTAGCAATGTATGGAAACTGCATCGGGCTGTAATAGGAGAACCAGAGATCCGTTACTCACGTATAGTTACGAATTACGTTGTGTCACTTATCACTAGCCTTTCTGAATTCTGAGGAAGTATCAGCCTACTGTTTAAGTTAGATCACCAGGAGATAACATACCATATATATAGGTTCTCATTCTTAGATTTTTATTTCGTAATTTCTTTGATAAAGTTAAATTAGTTCTTCTCAGATTGTTAGTAATATCGTTTGTCTCTGACCCTTTTTAACCTACAAATAGGGTAACTACAGTTTCTCTCTTGCTTCTGGAAACTGCACGGGGCTGTAATTGGAAGCCCGAGATCCGTTATTTACGTGTAATTACTAATTAGGCTGTGTCACCTTATCACTAGTCTTTCTGAGGAAGTATCACCCTACTGTATAAGTTGGATCACCAGGAGATACTATACCATCTACATATATAGGTTCTCGTTCTTAGATTTTTCTCCACAAATTTCTTAATTTCTCTGATAGCTTTGTTAGTTTTTCTAAGTTTGTTAGTAATGCTGTTTGTCTCTGACCCTTTTAAACCTACAAATAGGGTAATCATGCCTAGTATTCAACGTAGCTTCATCTCTGCTATGTGAGCTGAGAGAACCTGGTTTATAAATTATGAGTGCCTCCAGATATGACCTTCACTTGTTGCTATGCATTGATCTTTTACGTCTCAAGTTTTCAACTTGACATAGTGTTTATTGGTTACTTGTAGTCCGTATAATCGTATCTTAAATGCTCTTAAATGCTCTTTGGTATTCAGGTGGATGGTTTGGGGCATACAAAATTGAACTTGTATCGGTCCTGACCGTTTTAAACAGAGAGTTTGAAGATCATTCAAAGCTTTTGTTTCTTCTCTTTGCTTGCGTATTTTGAATGGCTGTACCATAACTGAACTGAGAGAAATTATATAGGTTTCTCTTGCATCCATAATTTCCTAGTCTGTCTTCTTTTTGACTGGTTGAAATCCCCTCACTGAATGAAAGCATGCCTTAGTCCGGTGTTATGATTTACGTGCTCTCTCTAATCTCGCATTTGCTACTGTGACAGGTCGACCCATTGCCACAAATGCCTCTACAGAGGTATATATATAGAAAACTATGTTGTTTCTAGCAATCGGTCCCTTCTCGTCTTGAATGTTCCAGTAATTTGTCCAATATTTCCTTATCTGATGTTTAGGTGAAGCAACCTACGGAATATCCACAAGTTTCCGGCACAGCTTCTGTCAAAAAATCACCTTCAGTACGTACAACATCTTCGTTGTGCGTGTCTCCTATGTCACACCAAAGTAATCTTCTTCCACCCTCACCAACTCCATCTACGTTAGCACGCGGGTCACCAGGACACCAGCTAACACCGCAGCCATCTGATATCAACAGTTCTGGGAGGAATTCACCTGAGGAAGAAAGGCGGGTTCCTTACGGTATCTCCATTGCCAGCAATGAGTCAACTCGAGGTTCTTATGGCAGGTCCTCTGATGGTTGGTCTGCGCACGCCTTCTCAGAACTAATGTCTGCATCACGAAGAGAACGGTGGTCATTTGATAGTGATGGCTGCAGTTTTACTCGTGATAAACTGAGCAGAACCAGTGGTCGGAATTCGGGGTCAGTTTCCATGGATTTCCAGGCATGCGGGATTTGCTCCAAGCTCCTTAATGAGAAATCAGCTTGGAGCAGCCAGAAAATCATTGCTGGTAATGATTTATCTGTTGTCGCTGTGTTGATATGTGGGCATGTATATCATGCAGAGTGCTTAGAAACCATAACGCCTGAAATCAACAAATACGACCCTGCTTGTCCTGTTTGTACATTTGGGGAGAAGCAAACCCTGAAGCTTTCTGGAAAAATGTTGAAGGCGGAAAAAGATCTAAAAGCTAGAAATAAGAAAAAGTCAAGAAGCCGAGTTGTTGATACTGATGGCTCTTTTGATTTTGATTATTGGAAAAGTAGCCCACACGAAGGGAAGAACCCGAAACTGAGCAACAGCTCTAGCTTAAAGATATCATCTGCAAAGCCTTTTCTGAAGCGGCATTTCTCCTTTGGTTCAAGGAGCAACAAATCTTCTTCAGAAAGCTCGTCTATGAAGAAAAAGGGATTGTTCTGGGCAAAGTCTAGTAGGCAATGAGCTCCTCTAGCTCTCTGAAACTACACAGGTCAGCTCTTCTCTTAGTACATTTCAAGTATTTCCGAAAATTGAGCACTCAGCTTGCTGCAGTCGCATATCAGAGCTCTATGACTGGACAACACCCTCGTGTTATTCATTGATTGAACTCTATTTTCCTTTTTCCACAGGTTTCGTGTGCTTGTTACTTGTGGAACGCAATGACTGATTTCTTTTATCCGACTTGGTGAATTACAAGATGTGATGGTCCTGATGGAAGCTACGTTTGGTTAGATCTCGATTGATACAGTACGTCTTTATCACAACAGGTTTAGTGTTGGTGGCCTGACACTGTAAAGAAAAGAAGGGAAATATATAGAATATACTATATGATAGGAAGTCTTAGGTAGGTAAATCAGGTGGGCAAGTGCATCATGGGGGGTTTTGATCTTTATTCATGTTATGTACATTTGAATTTCTTTGAAACAAGAAAGATAATTATTCGATCTGGGAGAAATTTATCCGAGCTTTTGCAGCCCTACTTCCTGCTATATGTCTCATGCTAGCCCCTCTATTTTCCTCTGGCGTTTACAAGCTCCAGTGAGAAGCTAGGGGCATGTTTTTGACATCTCTACATAATGGTAGAAAACACATGATTATCGTTGAGGTCTTGGCAGTATGTTAATTAAACCTTGTGATGCATAAAGAACAGAGTATGATTGAACAACAATTTTATATATAATGTGGTGGGAAGAGTTGGTAACATGTCCTACTGGTAGTCGTTGACCAACTTGTAAAATCTAAAACGACCTGGGTTAATGAAATTCTTAATAGTGCATGGTCAAGTCTTCGTAATTTTCGTATCTTTCTCTATTCATACAGCTCGTGAACAAGCTGACGATTCTGTGTGTGAAATATGGAGTATTGACGTTATTATGAGGAAATCAAACATGTGACAAGCCACAAGCCTAACAAATTAATTTCACATCAGATGCGGTGTCTAATAAATTTGAGAACGTATAATGAATGAGCCACGTACAGTAGAAAATTACTAGCATTAGCATTCATTGAAATGTGCCAAACATGTAGAAGTTACGTTGGGAAACAGACATTCTCATAACGCAAAAGAATACTGTAGTGGATAAACAAAACAATGACGAGCCAACCCGAAACACCCTAACACTACAGGGCAAATGTCAATCCATGCTCGAAGACACCTGTGGACTCTCTAGCTAACGTGGAGCATCTCACTAAATTGACAACTATACGTGTTCTCTGCCATCCCCCTTCATGCACCGTCAAGCATTTTGGTTATATCTCTATTTTCCCTTATCTCAAGTCAAAACCAAAGCTGGTAAAACAACTCTGGAAAGTTTTCAAGCTTGAAGCCTTAAAAGTAATCTATCAAATCTGGTTACTCTTATTTTGTTTGGAGAAGATGGCAACAAACCTAAGGGACGAGCATGGAAACCCAATTCAGTTAACTGATGAGCTTGGGAACCCAGTTAAGCTTACGGATGAGCATGGCAACCCCATGCAGCTCACTGGTGTCGCTTTCACGTCGTCTGAGCAAAGTACTCAGACCACACCTGCCACCACTGGAGGCACTTACACTGCACCTAGCTCCACTGGTGACATGTACTCAACTCCTACCACCACTGGTGGCACTTACACTGCATCCACTACCAGAGAAGGAGCTACTGGAACACTTGGAGCCGCGTTACAAGGCCCTTATGGTGCTCCTGGAGCGACAGGTGGGGCTGCAGGGACACTGGGAGCTGCGTTAGACCGTGGTGGGGAGGAAGCGGGTCTTGGTGAAGGCGGCCAGTATCAACCAAGGAGGCAGACAGAAGAGGAGGTTGCTGGTGGTGGCCTTTCTGGAGAGATTCAAAGGAGCGGCTCTAGTCCCAGTTCCTCTTCGGTGAGCAGCCTCTTGTAGTCTTGTGTCGTATATGTTAATTTGCATTTGATTCTGTAGCATGGCTAGATTAGTTTCTATTTTGGCCTGAATTTTTCACATATTATGGCTTGCTTGGTATAATTAACTGGCTACCTGTCATCCTCCGATGGTAACATTTGGCATACATGATACTAGATAAAATCGAGTTATCTGATGTTTTGTCTACTTGCATTTGTTTCCTTGTTGTTCAGTAGTTCAGTAGCTTGTGCTAGGCCCTGTTCTTTACCTGGGAACTTTGGAAACGTTTCCCGAGGTTTACTTAAGTTTGCAAAAGATCCTATTAATTTCCGAAAGTTTCCTTGAAATTACCAAGTTGGGAGCATGCCTGAGTTTTATTACACTATTTCGAGTTCCATTATATCGGAAGTTCACAATAACAGAGTAAACATAACTTGAAATGGATAATTCAACAGGTAAAGTCATCGATTCCATTATACAAGAGTAATAAGACAATACTTGTCTAATATGAAATTCTAGATGAAAAAATTAGATGTATGAACAATTACACTTCATGTAATATGAATCTAGATGAGAGAAACTAGACGCAGGTTTTCATGATGCGGTCTACATTATCTTACAAGACCTAAGCTGGTGTAAGGGGCGCATTATTTACGCGTCTGTGTGACTTCCGTGGAATGATTTAATGGCCATCTTATGTCAAATAACTAGATATATGACATATTCATATAATTCATACAGAACGATTTATACACTTAAGATGATCTTGGGTCTAAAAACTTCTTGCCTCTTAATTTCCCCCAGTCTGAGGGTGAGCTCCATGAAGGCCAAGGTGAAGGGCACACAGCTGGTAAAGGCGAACGGAGGAAGAAGAAGGGGTTTACTGAGAAAATCAAGGAGATGTTGCCCGGTGGGAAGCATAAAGACAAGGATAAAGATGCACATCACACCACTACTACCACTGTGATGAGCACTACCACCACCATCGACATTGAGCATCGTGAGAACGAGAAGAAAGGAATGATGGAGAAAATCAAGGAGAAGTTACCTGGCACTGGTCATCACTGATCAGATAGACGTAGAACAGTTGCGGTTGTTTTTGGCTTTGGGTGTCGAAAGTTGTACAGCATATGGAACCTTTTGTATACAATAATCTATGTGCTTGTAAGATGGTGTGTGTTAGCGTAAGGTGTCATGTGAGCAATGTCTCTCTTCATTTGTGAGAACTATTCGTCTTCATAACTTTGCATCATGTACATCGTGTGCTAAGACATTTGTTCCTTTGGATAATCATATTGCATCTGTCATGAAAATATTGCAAGTGCGGATGAAACAACCTGCTGTGAGTGGCTGTTGTTCTGATTTTCGTATGTCATGTCAATACAGAGATCAAGCAATGTTTTTTTGTTGATCAGCAACAAGGGAGTGTGTGTAGTTCTAGTGTCAATACCCTGTATTCTATTGAATGGGTGATAGTTGTCGTACATGCATATAGATAATACCAGCTATACTCTGTACGAGCCTAAGCAATACGGTTGGTTTATAGTAATTCCGATGACAATGCTGATTGTGTATTTTGGTAACAATTTCGGTTGCAAGTTTTGAAGGCAATATCTCGGTAACAGTCCCTATTGAAGGTGAACACAGTCGATGAAGCTCGAATCAGGACAGCCGCCCTCTTGCAGTAGACTTTGGTTTAGTGACATTGATTCTTTGAAATAGGATGGTCTTGGTTGAAGACAGAAAACCGTAAGTGTTTGCTCATACTTCGAAATAGGATGGTCGATTGTGGCTGAAGACAGAAAGCCAAAACAAGTATGTCCTGGTTTAGATAGTGGAGATATCGAAAGGATTGTTCCGACATAGTAGCTGTTAAGTGACTAATCTCTGTGTTAATTTCCAACCCGGGTATCAATCGTAATTCGCAATTATAATTGGCAATGCCAAATTGATTTCAAGATGAACAGACGTACATAGTTTACAAACAGTCTTTGCTTCTCTAACAAAATCTATCCTCATCATAAACCTACGGTTAATCTAAGTTGAACATCCTTTTACACTAAGCATAATGAGGATGTTATTCTTGCATTTTCAATAGTAATAAAATTAAAAAAAAAAAGAACTAACTCAAGTGATTTGTTACCCAATCATAATGTTAGGGGTTCGATCTTTGTCAAAAACTCAGTGTCCACATTTTAGACCAAAAAAACCAAAAACAATAAATGCATAGGATATCCATATACATAAATGAGTTGGTACTCTCATTTGCGACTCCTTGCAATAACCCCTCACAAAAATGACGTGGATCAAACTCAAATAATCCAACTCGAACCCAAACACGATCCAACACTATATCCAAACCCGATCCAACACTATATCCAAACCCGACTTATCCTAACCCGATCTTCCGAAAACATGACGTGGATCAAACTCAAATAATCCAACTTGGATAAACCAAACTTTTAAAGTTGACTTTCATCTCAAACTTTGTAGTTCCATAAATACACAGAACTCAACTGAACTCAAACAGTCCAACTACTGAACACAACTGAACTAGTTTCAACTCCACTTTCCTGTCCCCCTTGTCTCTTCGAAAGCACAAATGTTGGCTCAATCTCTCTCCTCCATTTTCCTCCCAAAAACCCACCAACCCCACCACTCTCTTCTCTTCCCTTCTTCAACAATATCCCACGTCACTCTACCCCACAAACCCACGTCATTTATATCAGCCATGATGTCGTCATCATCGAACCCAAGTCAAACCAACCCTTTTATCCACTCTGGGTCCCACCACGCTGACCTTGACCGGTTTGCTGACGTGGGGAATAAGCTTGCTGATGCAGCCGGTGATGTCATCCGGAAGTACTTTCGGAGCAAGTTTGATATCATTGATAAGAATGACCTTAGTGAGTTTTTGTTTCGCTTTCGGATTAGTAGTTTTTTTTTGTTGGTATGAAATGTGCGCACAAAGTCGCTGATGAGAATTGAAACCCCCAACCTCGTGATTGGGGTAAAATAGCTCTAGCCACTTGAGCTATTTTTTTTTTCTTTGTTGTTTTTTTAGTTGTTTTTTTTTTCGGTTTGAAATGTGCGCACAAAGTTGCTAATAAGAATCGAACCCCTCAACCTCATGATTGGGGTAAGAGAGCTCTAGCCACTTGAGCTAGTTCTTTTCTTTGTTGTTTATTTAGTTGTGTGTTGGGATGTTTATTTTTGGTGGGTAGCCTATACAATTAGATTATAAGTACTACATTGTGAAAGATGAATAGGAGTATTGATTTAGCCTTAAATTTTGATCGGATAGTCTTGAGAGAGAAGTCTACCTTTATCATAAAACTAGACGGAGCCATGCTAGCCCGACAAATTTGACTTGGGCTTGGAGAAGCTTGCAAGGAGCTCGTCTAATTTTATTGTAAAAGTAGATAATATTTTCTAAGAATTTGTATTCTTTGATAGCTCGGATTAATTCTACATCAAACAATTATTTCGGAATGGAGTGAGTATTTGTCAGTTTTAGTAAATAGAGATTATGTGTTTTATTTTTGGAGTATGAATTAGAAGAGTTTGACTTTGTTATGACTTATAACTAGCATTTAGTGGAAGGTGTGATCTTATTTGTAGAATTGTGATGAAGGATTTTGATGGATGTTGAGATGCCAAAAGTGTGTCGAGTTATTTTGGAAGAATTGGTCTTGAAGGAGTGGAGTTTACTAGTTTTAACTTTTATTAGTACAGTTGCTTGGTGGTGTGAGTGTGTTGTGTTAGATTCTTGTGTCAAGAAGTTGAGCAATCTCTAAGGAGTAAGGATTTGTTCGTGACTTAAGGATACTAGGGTTATTGGCATTTAGAACGAGTAGCACAGAGATGTCAATTAGCTTGGAAATGCGGAAACCAAGGTTAGTGTTTAGAAGAGTTGAGTCAAATTGAGGCGATGGGGTGTTTGGAGCCTCAAGGCGAGGCGCAGAGCTTAGGTGTTCCCCTAACCAAGTGAGCTATCATGGATACTTAGTTTTCAGTAAATAATATATACATGGCCAAGACATGGCAACCCAAGGGCACTTAAAACCTATCACTGTTATGTTATAAAGTGTCACTTACCCAAACCATACTCTAAGGGACACATGGGTCGTTTTTGTTCTAATTGATGATTGATCATGGTGCATGATGTTTGTTGATGATATTGTTTTGATTGATGAGATGCGAGCTAGTGATATGGCTAAGTTGAAATTGTGGTGAAAGACACTGAAACGAGGGACTTTATGTTAAGTAGAAACAAAGCTGAACATGGAATGCAACTTAGTAGTGGTGGGGAGAACAGATGCGGGTGACATAACCTTAGATGCAAGGTTATTCTGATGAGTATCATTTTTCGTTATATGGGTTTCGTAATCCAGAGAGATGGATAATTAGATGTAGATGTAGTGCATAGAGTGAAGGCAAGTTTGTTACGGGGAGAAGCGCTAGTCAATTTTTACGTGATCGGAGTATTCCTTCGAGATTAAATGGAAAATACTACCACACAAGGATTAGGGCTATTTCTTTGAATGGCAGATCGTGTTGGGCGAAAAAGTGTCATACTTTAGTCGACTATTAACTATAAGGAAGCCGTAAACTGAGTATTGGGGAAGTGAAGTGTTGATCTCTAGAATTTACACTGGTAGATTATTTGATCATATTCATAATCTCTTACCATCTGGAACATTAGTTATAGCTGTTTTGGAACCTGATCGGTTCACTTCAAATATGTCCAAACATACATAAGGACGTAGTGTCTTGTTTTTTCCTTCTTCTTGGGTGCGTACACTCTCCTGATCCCTTATGTTGGTCTTTTTTGTCATCTTCTCTCTACCCAAATGGTTCATGGCTTCATAGACTGACTTGTCTTTTGCCAAAGAGTTGGTCGTTTTTTTTTATATAGATTTTTTCAGAAAACCTGAATACTTCCCCAGTCATTATGAGATACTAAGTCCTCTTCCAATTTTGATGTTGTTATGGTTTGACTTCAGGTCCTGTCACCGTAGCTGACCGTGCAGCAGAGGAATCTATGATTGCAATAATTATGGAGAATTTTTCATCTCATGCCATGTAAGTTGAAGCTATGGTTGTAAAAAAAACAAAAAAAACTAGTGGCTACTTTTGTACTGGCTATAGTAGTTTGTAGTGTTTCCAAACCACAAGCACCCTGCTACTAGATGGTAGTGGATAGAAGTATGTTTTCAGCTTCACAGTTTCTTCGTCACCATCTGGATTATAAGCTTGATTGATCTTTGGTGTAGCTTCCATGTCAGTTTCTGATGTAACTTGTTAATCTGTGTCCAGTTTCGGGGAGGAAAACGGTTGGAGGTGTCAAGAAAAACACTCCGATTATGTTTGGGTTTTAGATCCTATTGATGGCACAAAGAGTTTCATTACCGGTAACTGCTGTCAATTTGCATATGAAGCATAAATTTTAGCTGTCTTACTAAGCTTAAGACTTACTCAACTTCTACCATGTCTCCAGGAAAACCGTTATTTGGCACTCTTATTGCTCTTCTGTACAAGGGTAAGCCGGTATGAATCAAGTATGGTTTATTTACATGTGAATGTTGGGTATGCCTTTTTGATATTGACGTTTTGTTCTTGTGAAGATAACCTTCAAAATGATTTTTTTTTCTTCACTTGTTATTTGTGCTTAATCCTATAACGATCTATGCGTCACGGCCAATCTACATACTGAGCAGCTGAATAACTGCTGAGCTTCCTGACTCCCATGCTCTTTGTCTTGTGTGAAGTTCTTTACTTGAGTTATGTTGGTTGTTGTAGATTCTTGGCATAATTGATCAGCCTATTTTAAGAGAAAGATGGATTGGCTTAATGGGCAAGAGGACCACGTTGAATGGGAAGGAAGTATCAACAAGAAGCTGTGCAGATCTATCAAAAGCTTATTTGTAGGTTGTCTAATTGGCATAGTTTATTCTTGTGTAAACATGTCAGGAGTCTGTTAGCTGACGTGTTGTTCGCCAAATAATCTCAGCTGTGTTTCTGCTCACTTGTGTTTAGGTACACTACAAGCCCCCATCTATTTGCTGGAGCTGCTGAAGATGCATTCGCCCGTGTAAGAGATAAGGTACATGTTTCCTAATCAAAATATTAAGCATTGTGGTTGACTCACTTGGTAACTTCAATAAAGTTGCAACTAATATGACAATCCCTGATCGTAAAAAACAGGTTAAAGTGCCACTCTATGGCTGTGATTGCTATGCTTATGCTCTTTTGGCTTCTGGGTTTGTAGATCTTGTCATTGAATCTGGCCTCAAGGTGAGCTTGTTCGTCTTAAGATCTTGGTCTCAATACTGTCACGTTCTCCTCTTCTAATCGATTCAGTTTTCTGGTGACATCAGCCATATGACTTCTTGGCATTGATACCTGTTATAAATGGCGCCGGTGGAACCATAACAGATTGGAAAGGCGACGAACTTCACTGGGAAGCTTCACCAGAATCTCGTGCAACTGGTATTCCTTTCTGACCTTGGTTACTATTGGTCTGATTCATTCCTCCTTCTCTATAGTCATGCGCCGATACCTATTTTTTTTATCACTTATTGGTTTCTCTGTTGATCAACAAGGTTTTAATGTGGTAGCAGCTGGAGATGCCAAGCTCCACCAACAAGCTGTTTCATCCTTGGAATGGCAATGAGATCATTTGCTGTAATGGCATATTTAGTGCTTAAATGACAGATAGTTTCTACGACCCAACGATTTATGTGTGGAAATTTATGTCAACAACAACAGAACTAGATATCGATTCCATTGTGCCAGGAAACTCAGGAAAAATTGGTTGCAGGTTCATGTTTTGTACTGCATTTGTAATCCAACAATGACAAAGTAATGAAGAACAAGCATTCAACACTGACAAAGTAACAAGCATTTTGTGTGCAACATTTTTAGCGCCGGTCCAAATGGACTAAACTACTACAGAAGAGAAACTTAACAAAAAAATAGCTCAAAAATAGCTTATAGCATCGGTTTTGTCGTTGATTCCGCATGTTTATTTAAGTTACAAATATGTTGTAAACCTATTACTAATTTACTATAACTGGATAATGCTCTCATATGTTTCACATTATACTCCTAATGGCACTAGTCGAAACCTTAATAGGGAATCCAGCTTGGATTTTTGAATTAACTTGGTCAGGCATTCCAATCTAAAAGTAGAAGGGCTCATACCTTCACCACTTAGACTTTCAGAATATTTTCCAATAAATCAAAAATCGACCCAAAACGCTTGTTTTTATGGATATAACTCACGTAAAAACCTTTTTTCGGGCCCCGAAATGAAATTGGACTAAAATTAGCAGGAGCCATTCTAGACACATATAATGGAGTATTGGAAAAGAAACACGACAATAATGGAAAAAACCTCACTTGTGGCAATGTCATTCCTTTTTGTTGATAGTTTTATAGTATGTTTAGCGCTCGATTCGAACATTTGCGTAATGTAAAAAACCGATGGTTTGCGCTGTGCCTAAAAAGTCTTTTTATGTCGATTTTCGATTTTTCGGAGAAAGTTCTGAAATTTACCAAACATGTTACTAGGGTGTATTGGAGCATAATTGTAGCTTGCGGCAATATCATTCCTTTTTCTTGATAGTTTTACGGTATGTTTAGCGCTCGATTCGAACATTTGCATAATGGATAAAACCGATGGTTTGGGCTGTGTTTAGGCTACTTTTTGCAAATTTTCTTGTTTCTAACTCAAATAAATGTTTCTAGGATGCCTCCTGCCAATTTTCTTCCGATTCTATTTCGGGCCCGAACTGAAGTTTTTTCGTGGATTATAGTCCACCAAAACCGTCTTTTTGGGTCGATTTTTGATTTTTCGGAAAAAGTTCAGAAATTTACCAAGCATGTTCATGGGGTGTAACGGAGCATAATGGTAACTTGTGGCAATGTCATTCCTCTT
>CAAKMY010107039.1:0-10238 GCA_901111285.1 Corrigiola litoralis | reverse complement strand
AAAAAAAAAAAAGTAAAAATAAAGAAGCCTATCGCAGGCTCTAAAAGAAGGCACTCCTAGAACTTCCACCTAAATTGACAGAAGACAGGTAAGCCATAAAGGAGTATATACGAAAAATTACAGCAAATGAACCAAAAATATCAAACGACGGGTACACAGATATCTCTCACTCAGTTGTTTAACCCCCCCCCCCCCCCCAATCGTCCGTGTTCAGCCTCTTTATAATCTACTCTGTGTCGCCCGTTCTCTCTCATGCCACACACCAATTCACTACAGATTGCATGAAGCAATCAAAAATTTGAGGACAACGACCTGGAGTAACATATGTCACAACTAGTACATCAGAAGAAAAGATCACCTCATTACCATAATAGTGCAGGAAATAATATCCAAAGTAAGCCAATCGTCTCTTTTACAGATCATTGACATTTACTATCTCTGAAATCTAAGTAAGTACAGTACTAATTTTCTTAAGTCTTTGGAGTCACAATCACAAACGAAACATGGGAGCAAATGAGAGGGGAAAGAAAGGTGACAGTGTGTTATGAAGATTAAAAAATAAAAAATATTAAACAGCCCAGGTACTGGGTCCAAATGAGGTTATAGCAGGATGTATAAGGTGATATTACCTACCTGAATACTAAATGTGAACGGAATCCAGACTAGATCCCCAAAAACCAACATAAAGCCTAATCTCTCTGCTATTATGTCCCACCTACAAAAGTAAGAAAAGAAATAATTCAATTAATGGGACACCATAAAACATTGCCACTACGCAATTGACTAGAAGAGAGAGAGATGAACACCATCAAAAGTGAGATAAAAGACACACAGAACAAAAGCCTACGCATTCATCAATCATCACAGACTACGACTCTGCAGGACTTCCATTGCTTAAATATCAGAAGAATTAATGGATTGACACATAAGCATAAAACTTGAAGCAGCATAATAAGGACCCTTTGTTGAGAAACTAGAAAACAGAGAAATTTACATATAGACCATCCAATCAGCAAAAAACACAGTTTAAGGTAATAGACGACTCAATGTAATGCTTTTCGATATCATAGAAAGAAATGCACAAACCATGGCAAACATATCCTATGATGAATTCAATACCATACTGCAGCCAGAGGGGCCGGTCTAACTTGAACATCCACCAAACTTAGGATCTACATTAAGTTTTTAACAGATGCCGATACCAATCCACTGTAAGAATACATGCCTTGCATAAATGTCGAGAAATGTTTTCTCAATTGTTAAGCAAAAATGCAGGTTTAGCAAGAATAGTAGTCAAAAATCAAAACCACTTAATGTACAACACAAGCTCCAACTCAGTCAGGATTAACAGTAATACCAAATTTACAGTGGGAAGTTGATTTCCTGGTGAAGTTTATAAATTCGTGATCTAGAGTTGCTCAGTCAAAGACGCTCATGTGAGATAATTACATCATAAGCTATTAAGCTCCATTCAGCCAGGAATAATAGTTAAAAATAAAAAGCGTAGAAATTTACAAATTGTTGAATTAGAGTTGCTCAGCCAAAGACACTCATGTGAGACACCCTTTCCCCCTCACCACCTCATCATATTAAAAATAAATAAAAAATTATTCCCTTCCGGGTATGCTGAGACATGCCAAAAGCCTAAAATTAAGCTCGAGTCCATGAGAGTACCTCCAGAAAATTAAGATTAAACAAACGCATGTAAGGAATCAAGCATCCTAGTCAAATCTAAAGCTTTCAGTTGAAACTGATTGGGATTTTCTATGGAATACACAGAACAGAAAGTACTTACGTGGAGGTCATATATTCCTCATAAAAGAAGTAGTCCAGGATGTAAAACTGAAACCATAACCAAACACAAATAAATAGGCTACATTTGAGAAATATCAATGGCTAGGACTGGAGGCGACAAAGAGATCTTACAGCGCAGAACAGCTGGTAAAGAACCATTGACCGATGTAAGTTGCCTTCTTGGATACTTTTTGCCAAAACTGAAAGATTAATAAGTAACCATCCCAACATTCCAGCTCTAACGAAGAAAAATCTGCCAAGAATAAAGAAAATTAAATTAAATTACTATATCAATCCAAAGGCATGAAGTCACTTAATTCGGGGACAATGCTAACAGCATCATAGGTACATATATTCAAGAGTGAATAGTGTCGAAATCACCTCAATTTTTAACATTTTTGAATTGCACATGCAGTTCACATTGTCAAACAAGTTATGCACAACAAAAGTAAGGGGAAAGGAGAGTAAGAGAGAGAAGGAAAACAGGATTATTGACCAAACACAATAGTCAAAAAATGAACAAAGTAGACATGAATCAAAATAAAAGAATCCATGAGAAAGCTCCAAGCATAACAAAGCCTTAGCACCTTCAGGTTGTATTTAAGTATATTCATAAATGAAAGAACGGGCTGCTAACCCACAACAAGGATAGCTAGCACATCATAAGAAATTGAAAACACGTTCATGTTATCAATCACAGGACTACAATCTGGAATCCTATAAGACTATCACAAAAGGTATTACAAGAGAATGGAAATTTAAAAACATACTTCAGATCAATGCCCATAAATTGAGGATTCAGCTGTATCCCAAACCACCTAGTAGAAATCACGTTTAACAAAAAGCACGTGTTAGTTAGGTAAATATGAGCCACTTATATGGAATAATAATTGACTGATTAGGCACTTCATAGTAGAAATTATTGTCACAAAGTTAGCTAATCTTTGAAGTCACAAAAGGTGCAAAACCTGCTTTCATAAGTCCATAGAATATAAGTGATAACTATTTTTAATCATCTGAAGCAGCTGGTATGTGGATACATCAACCCCTGTCCAACCACTTTGAGAACAACATCAAGTATGGATGCTAATTGTGCAGGGGCTAAGCAATACAGTTTCAACAACTCCCTTAATAGTAGAAGAATAATTTTCTTTATTTTTATCTCTAAGGAAGCTAAATTGAATATTCAGTTAGCTTTGTTTGCCTATACTTATAATTCATGTTCGTAGTTGCATCATCACCCTATCCAAGTATATGTTAGAATCTTTCAGCGGGTTTTTCTAAAGGCAACCTGATTAGCAGACTTTGATGGAATTGGGCCCTTTTATAATCTTGTAGTTAGGAGGTCTGACTGTCCTCTAAAGCTTCCTTGAAATCCATTGATAATTTTTTTTTATTCTAATAAACACAAGTATATGCACTAGTAAATCGTTGTACACCTATATAGAACTCTAAGAGTCTAAAACTCAAGAATCTCTAGAAGAAATTTATATCATCATTTGTATCATAAAAGTTGTTGGCATCAAGGACCATATAAAGCTTTTCATCAAGTTACTTAACAATTTAGCATAAAACATGCCAAATGTTTGTGGAACAACATTAAAAGTAATGGTGCTATATGGACCATGGAAACTAAAAAAATTAGAGAAACCTAAAACTTGGATCTATGTTTGTGTGACACCACATAAAAGTTTGTTGCCAATATTTTGGGGGACAGCTTCAAATAGCTGAAGCGTTCAGGCAAGGCTTTCTTCCAGCAACATTCATTCATGTAGAAGGTAAACAATTCGGTCTAAGGTCAATTATATGGAACATCCCTTGGCCATGGGAACTTATCAATAGAAATAAGATAATTCAGATATACGGATTTAAAGATGCTCAAGTTTTTTAGATGAATTGGCTACACACAGTTAGATGGCAAAGAGGATTTGGTACTGCAACAAGAGTTATGCTCCCACTGTACTACAAACCAATCCAATTCCTCAAAGTAGTGGCAACAAACCCTAAAAAACTGATATCATTTCTGAAACTTTCATCGGGGAAATATAATAAGCATGAAAACATGACTTTTTGTTGGGCCATAGCTTTGGACATAACCAAATAACAGTTAAATAGGGCAGGGTAGAGATATTCAATCGGAACAGAAGGAATATCCTGATACGAATTCAATTCTTATTAAGTTCAACAGATTATTTCCTTTCAACCAGCAATCGTTGCTAGGCTTGGAATACAGTGAATCTTTGGCCTGGATACATATTCTCTCAGGAGTTCACAAGTCAGTGCCCTGGTTCTTATTAACTTCTTGCTATTGTAGATTTTTAGGTTGCATAAGAAAATTGTCTAATGTATGTGCATTAGAATACTGTCTAGTGCGGGGGGCATAAGAAATGGCATACTCAAAACGTTTTATGAAAGGGCTTGAGAAAATGTGTCAAAGTAGCAACATCAATCAATTCACATTGACAGCACTTTCAAGCATGCTACTAGCTTCTAGAAAGTCCCGGTTCATCTGCTTTTCAGTTTGCACCGGGTGTTATCAAAAGGTCTCCACATTGTGGCTATTACTCAGGACCTTAATCTGTCGAGTCTGAGCCCTAATTTTCAGTTCAACTCAAAAGCCTTTTTTCACTTGAACAGAGAGTGGGAGGTATTGCAAATATGTGCTTGCACCCATGAGAGTGCAGATGAGGGACATTGCGCAATGTTGAAGACAGAACTAGCAATATTCGGCTATTCCCTTTATCTCTATGTTACCTTCCCTACTTTATGACTTAAGACCACCAAACAAAGACAAGATAAGTGATTTTGCTGCATGATTCTTCTCTCTAACTCTCACACTATCACTCTACTCTATTCGTTCTGTCAACAACATCAATGTGCAAAACCAATAGTTAAGTCTTCATAATGAAGTTAAGAAAACACGCAGCATGCAGAACCTTAAAGTGCATTTTGAGCCATCTATCAGGAGTACCAGTCATCAATCAAGTTTCCAGAGACATGAGGCTTCAGTGATGAGCCTTGGTCACGAGATGCCCGTCCGGCAACATAAAGTAACAAGGTTGCCTGACAGTTTGAAAAGACACATTATTACAAGAGGTTCATATACAAGCAATAAATAGGAGAAACAGTATTGCGGAGCGGAAAAAATAACCAAAAGTTAAGTTGAACAAGAGCAAATCTTCAAAGCAAATAATTCTTTGTGAAAGAAGCTGAAAAATTAATAGGTCAACAATTAACACAAAAAAGAGCATGTCACATAGAGAACAGTCACACAATGATAGCATACGAACAAGCTACTCAAAAAAATAAGGTCCAACTACCCTATCATGACTATTGCAGAAAGACACCCGTGGTTCAAAAATGAGTCTGTCAGATAACATTTTTGATAAATGCAGAGGGCTGGTCTGTGCAGCTAACTGACCTAACCATCTTTATGACTCTGAGTGCAATATGTCAGATTCAGATGAGATGCCATGTCAAGGTGTACCACATGTCCTGGCAATTAAGAAGCATGATTTGGGTTGTAATGCTTAAATTGAGACTAATCCCTTTAAAACCAAGCTAAGGACTTTTACTAGAAAGTTAAACACTTGGATGATTAGGTTGTATAATGTCCAGACCTAAACATTGAAGAAATGTTTGATCTCAGTAAGTTTTTCATGAAGCCCCGAACAACTCTGAGTGGTTTAAAGAGTTGGTCTTAATATATGCAGTTGAGTAGTCAAAAGAATTTAGACAAAGTATATAGGTTATTCATTGTTCTTCCAGTATGCTGATTTTACAGGATCCAAATATATTTTAGAGCGCCTACATAATAGACATTTTTAATTACCCCATATATACTCATCCGGAATTTTTCCTACTTTTATCTGCTGTATACATGAGTGTGGTACATTGAAGTCTATCAACCTCAGAGTACTGCTTCAAATAAGGACAATGAACAAATTCACAAGATACAGTTAACCTGACACTCCAACATACGCCAAAAGGCTTGCAAGACAGCAGTGTCTATTGTCTAACATCTGAATCCATCTAACATAGTCAAAGCCCTCATGCTTTTTCACTCCAAGACACAACAAACAGCATGCCTTAAAATCCCAGAATATGCAAGTTAAATTTTTCTAAGTGTATCCAGATATTCAACTCTAAATATCGTACCATGGGGGCGGGCAAAACAATTCGATTTCTCCAATCCCTATTATGCATTTGAATAAGAGCATTGCATCTATAGCCTATATAATCAGTTCAATGCTGCAAGTGTATTCAAAGGCTGGAATTTCCCGTCTCAATCTAAAAATATCATGAGTTGAAGTTAAAGAGCTCGGTAGGCACAGTAGCTACCAATTGGTATGTCCAACAGTCCAAGTAGCCTCATAAAGAAAAGGTACCATATGTAGACATCAAACATACATATAGCAGCCAAAGGAAACGTGAATATTTGATATTATATATAGTCAAAGGCAGCACTTACAACGATACTAAAAATAAAAGTTGCTGATAGAAGCTCGAGTCCTCTGTCCGCAATAATCTGCATATAAAAACAGTGAGCTAGTTACGAAATGCAAGCTATAAACTAACCACACATCACTGCAAATTACAGGGAGTTCACAGTCCTCACAAAACTAGTGCTACCATCCGTAACTCAATCACACTTTCCGTGATTGCTGTAATTTGCGTAGAATGTTGACATTTATATAATACTCTCCGAGTCTCTGTCACAAATTACCATATTTGACTTTAAAGATTAGACCATGTCAACTTTTACCAACATTTTCTATCATTATATACAAATAACCACTTCCCATCAGAAAAAAAAAATTACCACTTGAATAACATAATCTTATGAAATGCCTAGTTAAGCTAAATTGAATATGATTATCATGAGGACAAGGGATACCTCAGTTTGCTACAGCACATTTACCCTAATTATGAGATTTGGGGTTCAAATTCTTATCTCTGACTTTGTGCGCTCCTTTCAAACCAATAGAGTATGATAATCATCACATTGTAGCTCAATGTATGTTTCTAGAACTTAATAGTCAAAGTTGATATGCTTTGACCTCCAAAACATATCAACTTTGACCTCCCGAGATCAAACACTTGTTTCTCACTTTACTTGAAAATACCCAACACTGCATTTAAGCATCCAAGAACCCTCAACTAAGACAATGTTCTCCTCACATTATTTTCAGTTCCTTTCAGCAGTTTCAACACTTAATTTCAACTACTTTCGGTTCCTTTCAGAAGCATTCGTTCCCCATGTACTTGAAAATACCCAGCATTGCATTTTTTCAATTCAAGCACCCTCGACTAAGGCAATGTTCTCCTCCTCGCATTACTTTCAGTTTCTTTCAGCACTTAACTCAACTACATTGAGTTCCATTCAAGAGTTTCAGTTCCTTTCAAATCCTAGCAATTTAAAGACTTGTATCTCTTTTTTACTTGACAATACCCATCATTGCATTTTATATATGCAAGCACCCTAGAGTAAGGCTCGCGTTAATTTCAGTTACTTTAAGTTCCTTTTAGCAGTTTCATCAGTTAATTTCAATTAGCTACAGTTCCTTAGAACTCAATTAAGTGAGTTTCAATTAAAGATAACACGGCCTAACTCTCAAGGTCCAACATCCTTAAACAAAACAAAACAAAACAAAACTTACATAAGCCCAATATTCACTACAATTAAGAAAAGAACTAGCTCAAGCAGTTAGAGCTCTCTTACCCCAATCATGAGGTTGGGGGTTCGATTCTCATCACCAACATTGTGCTCACATTTCAAACCAAAAAAAAACATTCACTACAATTCAACAAAATACTTAAAATGCAAAAAGCATAATTCAGTATAATACAATAACATACAGTGGGCGACACAACTCCGGCGACAACCCCGCCAGCAAGTAGCAACACCAGCATCGTAAGCGACAACAATCCTGAACAACACCAACAAAAAAAAAAACACAAAAAATAAGCAACAAATGATGAAACATATCAAAACTTGTTAATAAAATGATCAAACAATGTGAAGTAATGAACCATTGCAACGGTAGTGGAGGCGGGTCCCATCAGCTAAGGTGGCCCCAGGGATGATCTTGCCTGGCAAAAGGGACCCAAATATTGCCAGGTAGACAAAATATAACAGTAGTAGCCCCACCTACAAAAAAAACCAACAAACATAATTACTATATTAACATCATAAACATGACATAAAGAGTGTCACATCACATCAAATGTATTAGGAGTTTAGTTAGAAATGTACGGAAGTGAAAGAAGGGATGGAGGAGTGTAAAATGAAGTGGAGATCCATTGCTTTTAGTTTGACTTTGGTTGTCTGTTGTTTGTCTAATTGTCTGCTGTTTGTTTTGTGTCAACTTTGTTGTGATTTTTATGGGTTTAACTTAAGCGGTATAGTCGAGGGAAATATGTAGGATTTTTAAGTAAATTCTTTTCTTTTATATTTGGAAAATTTGTTAAGAATATTATCAAGTTTGTCTCGTCTTCCATTCTTATTCCCAATATTTCTTAATATATATTTTCAAGTTTGCCTCTTTTTTTTCCATTTTGGCATTTACCGATTTACCCGCTAATTTGTATTTAGACGGTCATAACTGCTGATGTGGCATTTTCGTCCCCTTTTCCTCCAAACTAAAACAATTGTTTCTTCATCTTCTCAAAACCCCAAGTGCACTAGCAACCTCCATTGACAATAACAACTTGCAACTTCAGTTCTGCCTCCCCCCCTCTCCCCTCGTGAATCCTTCGGACCTTCCCCCACCCTCTATACAATACCCCCCCCCCCTCTCAATTCCAACATAACCTCTAATAAATATATGTGTAAGCTTCAAATCCCCCAAAAAAGTTATGGTATATACTTACCATATCTCACTCTTTCTTGTTTATAAATATATTAAAATAGCAAGGCATTTTAGTTAGAAAATAAAGTTGATTTCCACCTAAAGAATTTCCTTCAAAGGGCTCACTTTCATCTATCTTTCATTCAAACATTAATGGCTGAACTTTTGCACAACTTCTTCCCCATTGATTTATTTGTGCCAACTTTTGATGATGTTGTTGATAGCTCCCAAAAGTTTACAATATCACCCTTTCCACCCAAGATGTTAAAAATGTGGGTCACACTTGGAATGAGAAGTTAGGAAGAGGTTGAGAGATAAGATCTTGATGAGTGGGGTGAAAAAAAGAGAGAATAAGGTGGGATGAGAAGTTAAGTTTTTGGAATTTTTGGATTCGGTGGGGAGGGGGGTGATTTTTTCAGGGGAAGCGGAGAGGTGTTGGATAAAAGAGGGTGTATGGGAAAGTTTTTACGGGTTGTGTGAGGGAGTTGCAACTCAACTGATGGGGGTTGTGGGTGTTTAGTGGCAGTAGAAGCAAGAAACAGGGGGAGGGGGATGAGATAGGGGGAAAAAGGGGAAGTAGGGAAGGGGCGGACTTAACAATTTATGCCACGTCAGACTTAGTGACCGGCTACATTGCATTCAACAAGTTGGCATAAAGAGAGCAATTTAGGTCTGTGTAAGAATGGATAATAAAGCTTGTGTCGACCATATGCAACAAAAGTACACAACATAAGGTCCTTTGCAATTTCTAATTATGCACGGTAACCTGGAGGCCCAATGACAAGTTGTGGTAGAGCATACTTATCGTGAGGGAAAAACAGTTGCAGATTTGTTGTTTTATAAGGGAGTTGAAAGTGATGAGAAGATGGTGATATTACATTCCCCATAGCTTGATTTTCGCGTTATCCTTAGGGAAGATGTTATTGGTGTAGCTGTGCCGCGTATAGTTAGGACTATCAACTTTAACACTTCGAGCTCTCTTCCTCTCTTTTAGGATTATATATAAAAAAAGTGAAACATAAATGACCACTTTAAAAGAACTAAATTAAGTGGTTAGAGCTCTTTTAATTCAATTATAAAGTTAGGAGTTTGATTCTTATTAGGGACTTTTGCGTACAAATTAAACAAAAATAAATAAAAAAATAACCACTTTAAGCAAAAAATGACCACTTTAAATGACCACAAAGAACTAGATCAACGCTTGCAATCCAAAGAGTCAGATCAAACTCATCTTCTTCAATACTATGATGTATTGATAGACTCCCTCGTTGAAGATTGTATAACTAAACATCGATATGGAAGAGAGCATGCAGAAGAGTCTCATCTACTATACTTTTTTTTTTTTTGACAAAGGTAAAGGAAACATTACAATCGTTTAGCTTTCGCTGCCACATCATGAGCTAAGTTGTTCAGACACTAGGAATAAACGAAAGTTGCACACAATGAAAATTACAAAATAAGTTCCTAATTTCATCAATAATAAAACCTATGGAATCAAGTCTTGTCTCTTTTACTATACAATGATCCACAGTTTTTTAGAATTGAGTTTATTTTGATTTCGCTTGATTTGTATTCGTTTTATTTTGAGATCTA
>CAAKMY010107029.1:0-30495 GCA_901111285.1 Corrigiola litoralis | reverse complement strand
ATGTGGGGAATTGAGTGGTTCGGAGGTAGTACAAAATATAGGCTACACTTAGCTTAGGCTACCCCCATTTTAAATTCTTGAACCTGCCCCTGGCCGGAGTGTCACCATCTAATCAGGAGTGGGCGGAGGCATGTCATGCTTCGTATTGCGTGTCCGAGTAACAAACGAAGCTTGGTTTTACAATCTGGTTGACTGCATGGTAGCGAGTCTGACGTATTTTAGCGACTACTATATTGTTGGAACTTATTATTATGGAAAACTATGACTTTCAAACTTTAAGAAGGGGATTATAAAGCTTATAGATTCCATCTTCTTGTGTTATGTTTTGCTTTGAAATATGATTTTCCATGAGGAGCTATAGTTTTGATCTGTAATTTACTGTGGTGGCCTCCCTCTTTGTCAATTTAAATTTAGAAATTTTTCTGCATATAAAAGATTTTTTAAAGTTGGTGTTACTGCTCTCTTAAATTTGATATTTACAAGCAGTTTGCTCTTGAAGTTGATGGCTACAATCATAGCTAGTTTTACCTAATAGGTTATCTTCTATACAGGATGTTTTCCAGAAGCCTCAGCTTTGGAAAATAATTGTTTCGATGTATGCATTCACGTCGACCCCGGAACTGATGGCTGGACTGTACTTGCTGTACTACTTCAGGGTATTTGAAAGACAGATAGGGTCCAATAAGTACTCAGTGAGTGGTCTCATATCATTTAATAGCTGTGAATTTCTCTTGTATTTCAATTTTCTTAATGGTATTGAGATAGAAATTTCCATAAGGGACTGGAAATAAATACCTTTGAAATATCACAGTTGTTTGGTCAGCCATGACTATTATCCAGAGATTTGTATCTTCAATGATCTTTGAATGTCGTGTCATAGTAGCAAGAAATGTGACTTTCTATGTTTGGTACTTGATGTGGTCCAAACTAATTTACTATTGATTTTAGTTGCTTTATTTATAAGCAATGGTCTTAAAAGGGATAAGAGGAAGAGAGTGCATAGCTGGTTTATGCCTTTTATTGGTTTTATGTAGGGATGATAACGAGTTTAGTCAGTTTTGAGCTAGGGCTAGCTCGATAAGGTTCAACTTGTGCTCGACTCGACTTGAAAATAGTTTGAAAGATCGAGCTCAATGTATCTTAACTCGAGTTTAGTTGTTTTCCTTTTCGACTAACTCTTTTTTTAATATATACAGTATGTTTAGAAGTGTGATAACACACCACTCAAAAGGGAGAGAAAAATAGATGAAGTTACTATCATATGACCTTAAAGTATTTAAGCATGTCAAAGATTAATGTTGAAGATATATTTAATAAAATATCATTAACTATAGAAATCAAGCTGCTCGCTAGCTGGACCTAGCTGGACGCGACTTATTAACAACTCGAGTGGAGTTTGAGCTCGACTAATTGGAGTTGTGTTTGAGCTCGACTAACTCGAGTAGTGCTCTTATGAGCCGAGCGGAGTTCGAGCTGATTGCGAGCCGGCAGCTCAATATCACCCCTAGTTTTTTGTTAATTATGAGGTGACTCTAGGGTAAGGCTTGTCAGTTGTCACTTCTCCCTCGGGGTTAAAAGAAGGCGCAAAGGAGAAATAATGAGCATATCTTGGAAATCTTGAATTGTTTTTCTAAACATGTTTTTGACAGAAGACACAAACACATACATTCCCCAAGTAATTTCACTAATTATATTCATATTTCCTCTTTTGCAGGTGTTTATTTTGTTCTCTTTTGCAGCTACACTTTTCCTAGAGACTGTTAGTTTAGCTTTCCTGAAAGGTATACCAGTGTTACTGATCGACGATATTTATAATTATTTGTAATTCAGATTGTTTAGTTATGGGTTCCTCTTCAAGAACTTTTGCAAAAGTGTATTTATCCCAGTTTATTTGTTGAAATCCCAATATTTGAACTGAACCTCCTGGTCGAACATACGAACTTTGGACAACTGTTTGAAAATCAAATGAATCGCCACAGAAGATCAATGGACTTTAAAAAACATGATATTTTCTCTGGAATTATGAGTTTATTCTGCTATGACTGCTTAATTTACCTGTTATTGTTTTGCCCTAATTCATGGTCGGTATTGTATTTGTGGAGCTAAAGTCTGAAGTCATTTCCTTAAAACGGTTTTTAAATATTTGAAAATTTGGATGCCCTTGTGCTTTCATTTTCTTTTGAAAACCTTTATGAATGTGTAATGTACACTAATAACCATAAGAGCAAAGTTTTATGCCCCTTTTTTATGGCCTTGCTAGTATGAGACATATGAAAGGTCTTGATACTGTATTTTGAGAGCGAAGATTTGGATTGAAAAATCTTTAGGGAATTTTTCCTACAATGTTGCAACCATTTTATTATTATGAGGTGTCCATCTTTTCGATGGGTAAACTTAAGGGATTTCAACAAGCATCTCTAGTTTGCTCTGTTTTGAAGCCATAACGCAAGTGAACGTTGTTGCTTAAAAGGTTTCTTCAATTGATGTGAGAATTTAGGAGAAACCCAATACAAAGCTGTGAAATAGGCTAATTCATATTTTGATTTAGTGTATGCTTATGGAGGTTCAGAGCTGAGTTCTAGGTGATTACTTATAGGTGGTTAGGAGAGGTTCTCTATTTAGTCTTTTGTTGTGGGGCTTTGAATTGATTTGCTCAAGCTGTGCCTTCATGATTGGTCACTGAGCAGCTTACTGTAAATTTGATGGTGTGTATTGTGTATTTGTGTTGCTGCAGATCCCAGCTCTGTGATCACATCTGGACCATATGGCCTGATATTTTCTTCTTTTGTACCGTTCTTCTTTGATATCCCTGTGTCAACACGATTCCGGGTGTTTGGTTTTCACTTCTCTAACAAGTCGTTTATATACCTAGGTGGCCTTCAGGTAATTTGTACTTTTGTTATCTTTTGCTCTCCCGCCCCCACCTTTACATATAAAAGTTTGTTGAAAAGCTCAACATATCCCAAAACTCCCTTCTTGTGTCTTACTTAACATTAGTTTCTTCAATGCAGCTACTTTTGTCGTCTTGGAAAAGATCTCTTTTGCCAGGGATATGCGGTGTTGTTGCTGGTTGCTTATATCGTATGAACATTTTCTACATTCGGAGAGCAAAGGTTAGATTTTATTTAGTTGAGTCCTGTATCTCATTTTCTTTTGATTTTCTAGGTAATGAACGTTCTGCTTGTCGGCCTGGGGGGGGGGGGGGGGGAGAACTTGATCTTTTTGTACCTTTCTTTCACAGCTATTGGCTTGAGTTTGGGATTCTACTGTTTTCCAGCTTGTTGGTAGCTTAAACAAATAAGACAAGTTGGGGAAGTCATTTATTGAAACTATAAGTAGGATTGGTTTGCGTGTATATAACTAGAGCTCTCTTTATTTCCATTATTTTTCTCCTTTTCTACCTTGTAATATGTCATGATTACAGATTCATCGATGGGTTGCTGTGACAAAAATGTTTTACTTGTGGTAGATTCGTTTTTATAATGATCTCAAGTTGTCAATTTTACCGCCAAAAGCATCCTTTTCTTCCGGTAGAGGGAGTGAGATTAGTAAAAGGAGGCTGAAAACCAAATTTCAAGTTCATGAAATTGGTGTTTCAGTATTTGAATATTCACATGTCAACTTGATTTTCCTTTTGCAGTTGCCTGCTTTCATTGCATCACTGTTTTCTCGGATTTCTTTGCCATCTGCGGGGAGTCCATCAAGTGCAGCTGGGACTAGGAATGTATCCAGCAATGTGCCTTCTTATGCAGTCCGACAAGTGGAGGCAAGTATACCAGTTCCTTCATACCTTGTCTTTACTTTGCAGCTATTTGGTCCTGTCTACAACACTGACACTGTCTGTTAATCTTAAATATAATGCAAATGGAACTTGGATCATTTGTATTGGAATTATTGAGGTTTATGTGTAATTATCTAATTCCTGGCAATGATTCTCAATAGCCTTTTGATTGTAGGCTTATAGCTCTCTTCGGATACCATCATGTTTATTTCTTGCGTATTTTTTTTTTTTTTCACCTGAATGATATCTTCCAGCTGAACAAATGTTTTTTTATATTATTTGATAGCCAAACTATTCATGACATGCTATTTGCTTTCAACATTGGCAATTGGTTTTTATGTTGCTTTGTGTTTGACCATCCTTTTTATCTAGGGTACTGTACTTATTTTAAAAATAATAACTATCTCTATATACCCTACCTTGCCGCAGACCCAACATAAATGAACTTCCAACTAAATATCTCCCAGTCCTAATTAAAACGTAAAAGAAATGATCACTCTCCCCCCAACTTTTCCCTCTGACCTTTCTCCCTTCTCATCATCAACAATGGCTCTCATCTAGAATTTTCTAGCTGTTTTTGGTGTATTTGGATTAAGTGATTTTGTCTTTTTCTTGGGAATTAATCATTCTTTACACCATACTTGGTGTCGGGAAGTTTTTTTTAGCATTTTTGTGTGCTACATCCTCAAATTACTCTGAAGGTGTTCCAATCACCTTAGTACTGCATATGTGTAACTTTGGAGCTAGGAAAGCCAAGCAGACAGATTTTGAGGAGGTGGAAAGGCAAGAAAAACAAAGGAGGATTTAGGATTAGAAAGAACTGTGGGAGGAGAATAATTAAGTAGTAGTTAGCTAGAGGAGTAACTAGTCGTTGAAGTGCAACTATGACTTGAATCATTATCTAGGGGCAAATGGGTAAAATAAGAGAAATAGTAGCCCAGAGCTGTCAGGTTTCTCCAACAAGGGAAAGTTTTTCTATTAGGTGATTCCTCGCAGATAAGGGTTTTTTTTTTTGGGGGGGGGGGGGGGGGAAGGGGAAGAGGAGGTCCATGTAGTGGTTATTATATAAGGTTGTTCCCCATATAATGCCACTGGAATGAACTCGATAGAGAGAGTGCAACCGCAATATATTTTTTTCCCCCAAGGATATTGCAAGAGACTAGGAAGAGCCACACATCTGCAGCAAGTGGCTTAAGTTGGGTGTTGGTTTTTTGCTTAGACTCTGATTTTCTGTTCTTGTTTCTTATCGCTTACTTTTGAATTCTGTAATGAGTTGTGATTATTTGTAAGCCTTGACATAATGAAGATTCACATACACTTTAGATTTTATAAATTTCACTAAATACGCAGCTCCAGTGATGGCCTTCTGAAATCATGTTTATTCTATCTCATTGGATGCTTGAAGGTGCTAGGAAAATAAGCTTGGAAGCAGTTTTTAAACTAAACTAGAGAACAAACGTTACTTTAGGACGGTTATATTAGGGAATACATGTCTAGCTAAAATAGTACATCTACACATCAGCAGTTCTGTTGCTAAGGTCTGTGGCTGCATTTTCTATCCAACTCTTGCTCCTGCATTGTTTAGTGGTTTAGTCTGACACTCCCGACTTTCTGTATCTTGTCCCAACAGAGAAACTATCCTTCTCCACTTGCCGGTCCAGTGGGACCATCAGAGGAATCCATTGCAATGCTCGTATCGATGGGATTTGACCAGGACTCGGCTAGACAAGCACTTGTGCAGGCTAGAAATGACGTCAATGTGGCAACTAATATCCTTCTTGAAGCACAGTCCCATTGAGGGGGTACGGTTGCTCATTTTTGATGTCGGAATGTATTTCCTATGGTAAATTGGCTCCTGGTCGTGCCTCCGAAGATGACGAACTAGATAGCTGACTTCTATAAAAATCATGAACAAAGACAGCAGAGGTGGCACACTTCGATGAGCTAAATAGTGTGTGAGTAGCCTCGGGAATGCCAAAAAATATTTGAAGAGTGCATATATGCTGATTGTTTGAAGAGTGCATATATGCTGATCGAGTTTTCAACTTTAGAGCGCTTGCTGTATGTAGGAGATGCATTTCATGTAAATCTTTGGTTCTGGCCATTGTGGGTAGCTATGTATCTATGCACTTTATACAATGCCATTCTGATCCCGTTGTGTGCTTTGGTAACTTTTAGTCTTGGGCCATCGCATGAAACCTGTAAACAAACGTCTACATGTTATCCTCTACATTATGATCACTGACTCTGCCATACTCCTTTTCTCCAAGTTCAATCGTACGTTAACTTTGACAACCGCATATGGAAATGTTTCAGGATTTTAGGGAATGTGAAGTAGTTTTCTTCAGCTACGTTATATATGAAGATTAATTAATAACCAAGGTCTTGAAGCTTTCTATATGTCGGTTGACCTTATTTGACTTCAGAGCATAAATGCTAGGCTAACCACTTGTATGCCTAGCTTCATTTTCTCTGATGGTTATTTTTGGATCTTGTATAATGAACCATATAACGAATGAATATGTTTATAATCAGTAAATATGCATGCTATAGAGTTTTTGATATCGACTATAATAATAGGTGAATATGAACCCTTTTGCTTTAATGAATATGTTATTGATAGCGGTAGGCCATTTTAACAAATTTTTCTTTATTAAAAAAAAAATAAAAAAAATTCTTGATACAACATTGAACAGTATAAGTTTAAATATCTAAGAGGTGAAGAGAAGTTTGTTGAGAGTCTCTTGAGACTGACCACCATTTTTACATGTTTTGTGTCATTTGTTTAAATATTGTTACTTCCAAAAGAATGTTAAGTGGACTAAAACAACAATAGAGAACAACTTTTTTACATATATACTCCAGCTATTTACATCAAAAAAAATGTATCCAATCAACCATATATAGAAAAAGGCTTTTAGGAAGCAGATGAGGTACCGTGTCTACGCCCAAAAGTGTACATATATTGTCATTTAAGTTAATGCAAAGAAAGAAGAAAAAAAAAAAGAGTTTGTAGTTGATATGCTTCTGCATTCTGTGTTGGAAGGATGCAGTTCTTTCCTCGCTCTAAAATGGAGGGCAGACCTCTCAATGATCTGTGCTCCATTGTTTCTTTTTGATTGGAAACTAGACGGTGCTGAGGTCCATCTTACTTTTGTGAAGCTGGAATGCCGGTGTGATCCAACTTCCGCAATTGCACTGGATACCTGACCAGTTAAAATAGCCCAAGCGAGCATCACAATGCGCACACGACAGCTTCCCCTCAAGTGCACCTTCTTCAACTGTGACAGTAGAGCACTGGTTAATTAATGATTAGACCATTATTCTCAACATATAGTAGGATCCTTGTTGAGGTTCTTTACTCTGTCACTCTGATACCCAACTCGGACAACACAGTCTCAGAACACACAGACAGCAAGTGTGTGAGAGAGACGGGGGAGGGGGGAATATAGAATTTTAGCTTTCTATATGTATATAAATCTAGGCTAGAACATCCTGCAGAATAAGTGCCATAAAAATTCCACAATTTAACAATACCATGTTTTACATCCAACATCTATGCCTTTTGGGAGTGGAAAAAGGCAAAGGGGTTTCAGATGATATGTTTGTTGCAGCTAGAGGAGCCGCAGTTTGACAGCAATGTCATTTATCACAGAAAATATTGGGGCGGCGGGAGCTGGGGAAGAGAAGGAAGAGGATTTCAGACATACCATTTTTCATCCACTTTAATGGCTCAACAAAGATTGACGTACACCCAAAATCATCAGGCTTGTTGAAGCAGTTTCCACCATTTCTCTTCTGCCATTGAAAGGCTGACATGCCTTCACCTGGTATGTGATCTACAATATTTTCTTGCAATGCTAAAACTCTACGGCATTTTTTGCAACGATATGCTACATTAGACTTTATATTACCATCCGGAGCTACTTCCGACTTAGGAGAGGCAACTTCTTGCGCCAATCCAGGATCCACTCCAAACTTAGAACTATCCATTTTCTCCCCTCGATTATATGAATCACCTGAAATTAAAAGAGACCCAACTTTTTTCAGTTTACAAGACTAAGTTCTTTGCTTTTCCTCACTAAGAACGACTTACAGGCTGTCACACTAGAATCATGACAGGCATATCACATATACTTCTACAAGTACAAGATGCATCCTATTCTGGTTTCTTTCAGCAGGTTGTACTGAGATAGTCAAGGCAAAAGTCTTTGACACAGCTGACTTTGCTTCCAATTGAAGAGGACATCCTGATGATAAGTTTTCGAATTGGAGTCACTTCAATTCATGTCCACCTCTCTTGTTTCATAGAGTATATGGAGACAATAGGAAATAAAGGTCAAAACAGAAAAAAAAATATATACAGTATTCGACATCTGCCTTTTTTTCTGGATGAAAGCATAAAATTCACGCTTTGAAGTTTTTGCCCACAGAAAGAGGGAAATTATGTCTGAAAGTAGCCATGCCCTCCATATATCAAAAGCAAGAACATCAGATCCTCACAACCAACAATGCCGGTTCACTGCTTGAATGAGGTAGGCACAGTTTAATCTAAGTAGATCCATATCCAAGACCTCTGCATTGCATCTTTTAACAAAATCAAACCGCCCCTCCAAACAGATCAGACTGCACATGGCAAGTGGTTGCCGTATGCAAGATAGACAAAACAAGACTGAGAACTCATGTGATGATTGCTTGAAAGACTGACAGTACATTTCACATATCGAGGCAGATGAAAGACAAAGCTAAGAAAAAGAACACACCCAGCATTTTCAAACGGAAACGCTTGTATTTGGTGCTACCATGATCAACCTTGAAACCCATCTCCTCAAATATTTTCAACTGGAGAAAGAAGTATTCAGCCCAGTATCAGGAAACTGGTTAAGAGTTAAAGAATTAATGCACAAAAGTTAGCACACCATGATACATTTTTTTTAACCATAAGAAGACACTTCTCTCTCACCTGTTCCAAAAAGTTATCATTAGGTGAGACAAACTCACAGCTTTGCCGTAGCGATTCAAGTGCAGCTGCACAGTGTTGCAGAACAAATCAACAAAGGCGTGAGAGAATGATAAATCACAAATGACAATGAATCTCATATAAAAATACACTGAGCATTAAAGAGTATTTAACTCACAAAATCAGACAATATTAGGTTCACACAGACCTTCCACAGAGAGTTGTTCAGATCTCATCAAATATGCTGTGATAACTGCTGCACTGCAACAAACACATGCAAAGACAGGAATAAGACCTTTAGGACTTGAGAAAGCAGAACAAAGCAATTATTCAGATTTTTTCATGCGCTTTCATGTCATTATTCAGATCTTTCCATGCTTTTGCAGTTTGCGAATATTTTCATGCAAAGATCTGAATAATAATCTTTACCCTAGTATTTTCATATACAAGTTTCCTCCACGGTTCTACGCCAAGTAGCAAAGTTTTAGACACGACATTATTAGTAGAAATCATCAATGAAAGCTCAAGAGATACACAAGCAACAGTTGATCAACGCAAACTTGAAGACCAAAGAACACACTTATTGCTACAATTAGCATCATAACTATCATAACAAATGGATCCCCACATCGACAGACATGAATGAACTGTGCCTCTTTACAAAACTCATATTGCCACTTCAGTTCAATACTTTAAACTCTTTAAGTAATAGCTAGCTACGATTGATACCATCCTGTTACTGATGCATTCTTACCAATTCAAGTGTTCCTAGTTCAGCACGCAAATGAGAGGTATCTATCTTTTGCCTAAAATCACCCGAACAACCACGGGTATTGAGCCTTAGGTTATCCCCTCGCTTAAAAATGTCCAGTCCCAAAGTGAACCTCAGTATCATTAACACCACATTATAATCTAAACTAATCCAAGTTCATTGCAACTGAGACAAAGTGCAAGATGCTATTGTATGGTTTTCTAAATAAGTCAATATATCTTCAAGAAACAGATTTCTCTTACTGCAATGCCTAAAAAAGATGCATTACTATTTACTCAATGCATCCATGACTTGGCGAATGTTCAACAAACTCACTAGCAAAGGTGATACAGCAGCTAATATCTTTTCCCAGAGTCACAATTTTCTTTAAAAATTGGAGACTAGTACATAACGATTCAATCCTTATTCCAGCATGAACTTTTTTGGCAATGTAGCTCCACATAATACAAAGTCAATGTACATGTATATATAATTGAGCAGAGTGCCGTCTAAAATTTATGCTATCTGGCTCATACTTTATAAGGATTCACATCGACTGCAGAGACGATACTGGAAAAGTTGGTTATTCTGCATATTGTCCGAATAATGATATGATGTAAGGGGAAATAGCATACTTTCAAAAGCTAAAAAAGGCTACCGAAACAAGACACTCCAGCAGTAAAAAATCAAACCAGGTCTAGAAAGTTTTGAACAACATCGAATTCGCCAGACGAACATATAAACAGACTTAAAACTACTGCCCACTTGTCATTATCCAAAAAAAGATAATCACGGACGTTCACACATGAAAGAGAAGATGGAACCTACCGCTCCCAAGACCACAGAAACATTTCACCAAATGATTCAAAATATCATCCTTAACCAAATTAAATTCTTTTATTTATCAAATATTCACTATACAGGGATTGTTCTCTGGTGGAGTATAGAATCTTTTCTACCACTATACCCTATCAAACCCGAGCTAAACAACTCCTACCCTTGTGAATTGTGAACTAGGAAACAAGCGGTTCTTGTTAAATGTTCAATGTTTAATAACACTTATAAGGTAAATCCTAAGTTTCACACTCTTCTTAGATGATAAGTAGAAGCAATAACCTGTCTAGGTCCAAAAAAAAATCAACATTGTTTGCAATTCTAAATAGCAGTAACCTATTTGATTGAACTCTCTTATCAAATGAAATCCTACAATCGAGAGTCAATGCCTTTACTAATTACCCTTTTCCAAGCACCCTCTGGCAAAGTTGCATACCAAATGTAAGGCTCCGCAAGAGGCACAATAAATCTAAAAAAGAAATGAGCTGACTCTATTCCACAAGCAACAACAAGATATCATCTGAATTCTGAACTACTCATACAATCTAAACAAAAAAGCAATCATCTTTTATCCAAAATTCCCTCAAAAAACCAATGTCAAACTCAGAATTACTAATCCAACAATATATTAAAGATAAAAGACTTACTCAACTCCACAAGCAAACAACAAGGAAAGATCATCTGAGCTACTCATACAAACTAAACAAAAACAATCATCCCTCATCAAAAATTCTCTCAAAAAGAACAATATCAAAGTCACTAACCCAACAACTAAAACAAAACACATCACTAATTGAATGCACCACACAATCAAACAACAATAACACATATTATTGAAAGGACTGGGGACGTAGTCATTCATTGAGTTAAAGTGGTCACATTCTTAACACTGTAATAAAAGTGACCAGTTCTCTATCAATCACCACATTAAACCCGTCTAATTTTAACTTAAAATCAGACAGTCTCGTACAACAATGATTCACCAAGCAATACCTCCTAGAAACACCACTAATGAATTCAACCAACAAGCAACAATAACACAAACTATTAACACCGTAACAAAAGTGACCACTTTAACTCAACCAGTCACTAGTTGAAGCCCGTCTAGTTTCAACTTCAAATTAGACAGTCTCATACAAGACTTTCTGCAACGACAAATGATTCATCAACCATTACCTCCTCGAAACACCAGCAAAACAATGCACCAAAACACCCCCTTTCTCCCTACTCTCCTCAATAAAATCCAAACAAACCTCCAAACAATCCAACAAATTTTCATCCTCAGTATCCTTCAACCCCACTGCCATCCTCACTATCCCCAACTCCTTCCCAGCATACTCCAACTTGCAAACAAGCTTATCGGGCGAAAGCGCGCTCTTCCCCGAACCCCCATCACACTCTCCAGCCACCACTCGCCGGAATTCCTTCGCCGGAATCACAACTTCACTCCTCCACTCACTAAAGAACGATATCGACGTCGAACTGACGGCAGATAACACATGGGTTATCTCATTGGTGTCATTCTGGAGAGTATCAGCTGCGTCTGTTATGTTTCCGATGAACAGATTCTCTCTAACCAAGTACGGCATTTGTCACTCCAAAACTATACTCTTACGATAAGAAAAAAAAATGGTATGTAACGAAAAACTTTGTCGTAAGAACTTGAGTGAGGCGCTCTTACTATAGTTACGATAGTGTGAGGTCACGTGACTTTTTATGAGTCGAGGTTTTGGGTTGAGCTTTCAAGTTACGACCCATTTGTATAAAAAGGTCATTCGATTTTCTTAGTAGCTCAGGTTGCCTCACGTAAAATAAATATATATATCGTCTTTCTTATTATAAAGATAGACGGAGTTATACTGGTTCGATAAAAGAATATAAGTATTTTTCTTATTTTTCTTATAAGTTTGAGTTGATCTACTTTATAAAGAGCTCGTCTACTTCCTACAAGAATAATGGTCAAAGTTAGAAAATTGGACTTTTAAAATTAAGCAATTAGTAACCAAAACGAAGTTAGTACTAAATCGAGTTAAAATGATCCATGTTATTGATACTGTGACTAAAGCGTCAATTTTTTATTTTATTTTTTTGGTCTGAAATGCAAAGTTGCTGATAAGAATCAAACTTTATTCAAAAAAGAGTTCTTACCGCTTCAGTTAGTTCCATTACATTCATATAAAAAAAACATAAAAGTTGTATTAAAACGGTCTAATTTTAACGTCTCGTATAAGACTTTCTATTAAAATCGACCACAGCCCTTCTTTTCACTCGAAAGTAGTGTCATGTGCTATTTTTTAATCAAGAAAGAGGCATTATAAACAAAAAGTAACTACATGATGAGCAGGGAATATTCTGGTAAGAGAAGGAGAATATTCCGGTGAGGGAAAGCGAATATTCCGGTGGGATGGCGAATAGTGGAGTTAGTGTGGGATTTTGTGTGTTCGTGTACGTGTGAGTGAGAAATATTGGATTTGTAGTTTTGGACCAAGCTTTTTTATGAAAAAGAAGGGGTATGGATTTGATTTAGATGGATGGATATTAATCAAGATAGTATGTTTGAGGCCCATGGGTTGAGGTATCTTTTATGATTCTTCATGTGAAGTTATATGTTTGGTGTAAAATAGGTTGTGTATGATTATTTTATTTTTTGGTACTTTAGAGCATTTAATGTTGTGAGGAGAGGGCATTTGATGAGTTGTAATTCTTAGTTATTAAGTTATGAAAAAATATATATAAGTTATTAAAATAAAAAGATGAGCATTTCAACTAATATGTGTGAACTTTAAAATTTTGATATCCCGTACTGACAAACGATTATGTAGAACCAAATTTGACCTATTGGTTCTAGTCCTTATATTTGGAATCGGTCTCAACATATTCTTGTTACGATTCTTGAATTTTTGGAACCGGAATCGAGACCAAGAACAGAAGCTGGTATTTTCTATAGAAAATTTATAATTCTAATATCATTTTACCTTTAACCACTTTCATTAAAATATGTTACAAATGAAAAGGAAATGAACATTTGTGTTGTTTGATTTTCTAGTTTTTTTATTATTTACTGTTTGGAACCACTCAAAACGATTTCAATTCTGGTTCCAAAAATATGAGTAATGAACATATGATCGGGAACCAGTTTATGCTCAACCCTACTACTTAGCCGATACAACTTACAAGCATTTCTTTTTATCAATTTTAAATTCCTAATATTTTTTTTAGAAACAACCTAATACATTTAGTTTAGTAAAAGTTGTCTAGATGTTAAAAGTTGGCAATTCGATCTTTTTAGATTTTAGATATAATTTGTCTAACAATACATACAAGATATAAAGATGTTGCATATAAAAGGTGGAACACTCACACGTTGGATATAAAAATTGGCAATTCGATCTTTTCAGTTTTTAGAGTAATAGTAGTAACAATTAGCCCAAACTATTAACAAATGATTCCAAAATAATCGGTGATTCATCTTGCCTTTGAAACAATCACACGTTTCTGCTTCCCCAACTTACCAATGTATGTAATGCTTAGTATCAAATTGTGTTTTTTTTTTTTTTTTTTTTTGTCTGAAATGAGCGTACAAAGTCGCATATAAGAATCGAACCCCCAACCTCATGATTGGGGTAAGATAGCTTCAACCACTTGAGCTAGTTCTTGTCTTAGTATCAAATTGTGTTAAAAGGTCACCTCGCAATCTTACAGTGATCGCTTTTACATATTGCTAAAAAGTAACTCAAGTTTTTGACAATTTTAAAATTCAAAAGGCGTCATTTAAGATAATTCGTGCCACATACAATTTAAATTCTCTCAAAAAATCCAGCTTACATAAGTGGTAAGATTCGCAGCTTCCGCCATACTAAAGAAGTTGAAAATTTCTAGGATAGTTTAATTTGTGATTTCAATCAAACAAACAATTTAACACATTGACCCTTTTAATCTACCAAACGACCACTAAACTCATTAAAATCCGCGTGTTGATTTTGCTTTAGCATTTAACTTATAAGTTAATGACTACGGACCGGGGTGTCAGGCATATATAACCTAGCCTGTATAGCCCTAATTTAATAACCATTTCTACCTTGCCTAATTATAATCACATTTGACCATTTACTCTCTCATTTCTACCCGGCCCCTTTATTTCACGCTAAGTTAGCCTAGCAAATGAACAAGCCCAACCCGAATACGACATCAATCTAGCTGGTTTGGGACAAGTGCTTTAAACATTCTTGAATAGCTAGATAGACATGAACTCAAACAATAGAATCAAATAAGTTAAGTTCATATTGACAAATGACGAGACACTGTCCCATTAATATTTGATACGACACTACATGATGTATAACAAGCTACTCTACAAGAAGGCCCTCTAACATTTTTTGTTTGCCAAATTATGGTACGACAACACCATTACCAATTTACCTACAAACTTCTTAATACCCGACATATAATATCCATGCACTTGTGTGTCTACTCACTATTCACACCAAACAACCACCATGTGGTAATTTAACAACCATCATGCATGTGCTCACTTATCCCTAAGTATAACCAACGAGATGTGTTGTATTGGTTGCTCATTTCATCCCTTAATTAATCATATAGTCAGAGGTTCAATCCTTGCCTATGAGAATGAAACACATTCTCGGGTTGCTCATTTCATCCCTCAACCATATGGTCATGGCTTCGATCCTTGCCAATGTAAAGAACATCTACGGCAAAAGGAATTAATCACTACTTTCGATGGTGGAAAAACACACCAAACAACCACCATTCCTTCATATACATATAACCAATACGATCGTCTAATCATCAGCACAATATAGCAACCCCCACCCAAACAAAATGTCTGAAAGCCATGCACGCATAAACCCAACCTCAAACAACAACAACAACAACAACAACAACAATGGAAAATGTGACAAGAAGAAGATCTTTGGCCACTTAAATGGTAAAGTGGTAATGGTAACAGGAGCATCTTCTGGCATAGGCAGGGAATTCTGCCTCGACTTGGCCAAGTCCGGGTGTAAGATCATTGCTGCGGCTCGTCGAACCGACCGCCTCCAGTCCCTCTGCGACCAAATCAACAACCTCTGTTTGCCATTGTCGCCACCGCTGTCGTCGAGCGATAGCGGTACTTGCCTGAGAGCCGTGGCTGTGGAGCTTGATGTCACTGCTGATGGGAGTAGTATTGATGGTTCTGTTCAGAAGGGCTGGGATGCCTTCGGGCGTATTGATGCTCTTGTTAATAATGCTGGTTATAGAGGTTAGTTGGTTTTAACTAACTTTCCCTCCTCTTTCTTTATTTTATCGTATTGAGCTGAGAAATGTGCACACAGTCTTATAAAAGGGTAATTTATAAGGGACCATCAAGGTGGCAAAGCTTTCTCCGTGAGTTTTAACAGTATTACATCTCCAAGGCCTTGAACATGTAACTTTTAGTTAAGCTTAAACAACTCCTCAGCGTTTAAATCATATTTGTTTAGTAGAGATGGTACAGTGAAATTTTGTTACATGTCAATCTGTTTTGTATTACCTTTGTGCAAATTAGTGATCCCAATTTTTCTAGATCATACTCTTGCACATATAATATTATGAACTTTTGTTATGCAACGTTTATTCATAGGCCACTTATTTTTAATACGATTTTGGAGCCACGAATGACAGTGATGCAAATGAATAATGTAACCCGATTATGGGTACAACTTCGGAATGATCTTGCCACAAGAGCAAAAAGTGGTAATTTTAAAACTATTTCTTACAAAAAAATGCAAACGGGATTTGGTACATAGGTGCAGATCCTCAATGACCTTACCACCTGAACAAACATTTGCACCTGATGTTACCAGTGGGTAGCCTGCAGTACACCCTACACCGCCTACCCTATTTTTTTAGAAAATGGTATACAAGAGTAGAAAATTGTAGAAGCACTATGAAAGTTGTAAACATGTTAGAAAATAGTAGAAAACTATAAAATAGGCACCTCAATATTTTGTCCTTAGATTCGCCTCTGGCTGTTAATTGGTGATACTAGCCATTTCCAAAGGTTAGTTATTAAACAAAAACAAACAGGGTGATCATATCTTGGTAATGCTAGGCATCTGTAAGTCAGAGTGTACTCTGCCATTAGCTTGGCCAGTGCTCACTAAGCATATACGGAATATAAGTGAACAACTGAACATCCCTTTCGATTTCTTGTGATGCTTTAGGAATGGATTTCTAAGTTCTGTATTTGTCTTTGGCAGGTAACGTAAAATCTCCATTGGAATTAACAGAGGAGGAATGGGAAATTACTGTCAGAACAAATCTTACTGGAGTATGGTTGGTTTCGAAGTCCGTATGTATACGCATGCGTGATGCAAAGATAGGAGGATCTATCATTAATATATCTTCCATTGCTGCCATCAACAGAGGACATGTGCCTGGTTCTGCAGCTTATACTGCTTCCAAGACGGGTGTGAATGTACTAACCCAGGTATTGCAAAGTAACTACTCACTTGCTCGACTTTGTCTGTGGAACTTGAGATTTGATTATTTTATATGCAGAGCGCGCTGTTGTACTTAGAATGTTAAGATTGTTTAGTAATGCTAGTTTAAAGTGTTGTCTTGAAAGTAAAAACAAAACGCATAGCTCTTTGCTAAACATAAATGAATGTATATCTGCTTCTACTCAAGCATTGCTAGGAAGCTTATAGTACTGTACTTCTAATTGACTTTCTACTTATATATATCTGCAGGTAATGGCCCTGGAATTGGGCATGTATAACATTCGAGTTAACTCAATATCGCCCGGACTATTCAGGTCAGAAATCACCGAGAATCTTATGAAAAAGGACTGGCTCGTCAGGGTTGCCTTGAAAACTGTCCCTTTGAGAACATTTGGCGAGGTTGACCCGGCCTTGACATCTCTTGTTCGTTACTTGATCCACGACTCATCAGAGTATGTCAATGGCAATATGTACGTTGTCGATGCTGGTGCCACTTTACCAGGTGTACCGATTTTCTCTTCCATTTAGGTATGTACTAGATAATGGAGGATGTTTGCAACATGTGCTCCCATCTTGTAAAATTGTTCAACAAAAAAATATCAGTGGAAATAAATGCCTCGTTCAGAATGGTCTTTCCCTTGGAATTGAATTTTGCTAATACGGAGAATGACTTTTTTTTTTATCTTGCCATTAGATTTTATCACAAAGACCTTCAAATCTTCTGCCCAATCTTTGATCACGTTGCCCTCAACTAACTTGACTTGTTGAAAGGCGTAATCTGGCTTAGAGATGATGTGGCTTAACATAGTTACTGAACCTTCAGAAATGGGTAATGATTTTCATACTCCTTACTCACTGTATAGTGATGTTTACGATTCTTTATGTGTGTGACATCTACTGATATATACTTAATGTAGGCTAAACAAGGTCCTTTTTAAGACTGCTCAACAAAAAAATGTCATAGTGGAAATAAAAGGCCTTAGTACTTTCCCCTTGTAATTTTTTTTTTTGGTACAACTTTCCCCTTGTGAATTGTACTACAAGTCGGACACAAATAACACAAAATAATCCAGAATTTTTATGCAAGACAGAGGCTGCAACCCGTCAAGACTCAGGATGATCCAAAATTCTAAAACCAAAATAGTGTAGTGATATTTATTTATCATTTTTGTACATTTCTTATCTTTTTCTACTTTTGCTACAATCTTCTACTATGTTTTTACCAATTTTTAAAAATGGAACGATTTGTACAACTAACTACATCCGCCACTGCAATGGGGAATATCTATTGCTATGTGGGTTCATTGTAGAATTGCTAGCCCATATAACCATAGTTTATTCAATATATTCTATGATAATTTTCTGTTATTTTTCCATTTTGATATTGGGTAGGCGTGTGGAAGTCCTCTAAATATCATGCGCGGCTGTGTGTGTGTGTGTGTATGATAGCCTCATCTTTGGTAGGAAGATATAATGGGGTTGCATTGTAACTTATTGATTTTTCTCAACCTAAATTCAGTTGGACTACTTACTAATTATAAATTAGAAGATACTATGTCTTTCTCTCAAAGTGGTAGTATATTGAACACATCATTCATTGTTTTTTTTTGGTACAATAGAGGGGCAGAGCCCCGAAAAAAAAAAACGGACTAAGTACTAGTAACTAAGCGTGGTCGAGCCACCCCACTAATGTCATCACGAAGAAGTGTAGCTAATCCTCTTGGGGGCACCTGAAGGAAAGTCAGCCTTTCTTCCTGCTCCACTCCCCTATTTGCGAGCCAATCCGCAACATAGCTTCTCTATAGGTATGGTTGACTCGAACTTCCCACCCATCATGCTCAATCAAGGCTTTGCATTGATCAATCACATGCTTGTTAGCCCCATACGCTTGCTTATCCTCTTGCATGAATACTACACACCCTTCGTTATCCCAATAGACCACATCATTCATAGTAATGTAAGTACGTATACCAAACTAGAGATATTATTGAAGGGAGGAGATTTTCGTACGTTGTGGTCTCGTTTATTCTAGGATATAATCATGCAAATAGAAACAGTGGCGTAGCCAGAAAATTTGGGGTGTGGGGTCTTAAAAAACCAAAAAATTGAAAATTTAGTAGTTAAGAATCCTCATGGTGGAGAGAGTGGGGTCTTATTGTACAAAAATAACAATATTTTAGTATTTATAGTAGTTTTTTAACCTTTATTTATAATATTGCACCAAAAGCTGTGGGATTTTAAGAACCCCCATCTTATAATGTCTTTTCGCCACTGAATAGAAAAAAATGACCTACTCGGCAGTCAGCAATATTGTAGTTAGGTAGTGTAGTATTTTCGCCGAAATGTATTAGAATTTGTCGAAGTAGAGAAGACCCACGGACCGATCATTGCCAAGCAATTGCTGTGCATGTTAGATAGATACACCCCTTAATCCAAAAAAAAAAAATAAGACTTTCAAGTTGACCACTTGATTTACTTGAAGACAGTCTCGTTTCTTTGGCCTAGAGTCCTAGACGTCTAGTTTAGTACCAGTGTACAACCAAGGCACCAACTACCAAGTATTTGTACTAGGCTGTGAATAGTAGGCATTAAACAAGCGTCTGACTAGTTAGCTCTAATATTCATTATTGAACGAAAATACATGGAAGTGGTCCCTTCTCTCACAATGAGAAGTTAGATCAGTAATTTCTTGGTATTTACATAAAAAGACATATTTGACACTAAAGCGCTTAATTTTTCCATTTAGTAGGTGATCATTTGGTTTCTTACCAGAATCCTCAATATCCAAAGAGTAGTGTTTCGTATAATTTTCTATTTTCAAGGAATTTCCCTAAACTAGTTAATTGAACAAAGGAACAAAATATCTAGTATGAGAACCATTCAACTTTCAATTTAATATTAAATTATCAACCAATCGGCCACTAAACTCCATTATAGTTTTGAGTTTAACTCCAACATTTGACTTATAAGTGAATGACTTCATATCGGGGTGCTAGACATATACTCCGTATAACCTAGCATATATAAGTGTATAACCCGTATTTAATAACCATTTCTACATAGCCACTTTATTCCATGCACGCTAAGATAGCCTAGTAAATGGTCAACCCCAACACGAATCTGACATCAATCTAGTGGGTTTGGAGCAAGTGCTTCAAACCTTCTTGAATAACTCGATCAACATGAACCCAACACCAAAATCAAATAAGTTAAGTTCATAGTACTAAACCATGACACACTACCCATTTATATTTGATACGACACTACATGATCATAACGAGCTACAGTACTCTACAAGAAGGCCATGTAACATTTAGTTTGCCAAATAATGGTACGACAATACCATTACCAAATTACCAACAAACTTCTCAGTACCCGACATATAATGTCCATGCACTTGTGTGTCTACTCATCATTCACACCAAACAACCACCATCCCTTCATAATTCATATAAGTATGACCAACATGATCATCTAATCATCAATTCATCATCACAAGAAACCAACCAAACAATATGGCTGAAAACCACGTACACATAAATCCAACCTCAAACAACAACAACAATAACAATGCAAAATGTGACAACAAGAAGAACATCTTTGGACACTTAGATGGCAAAGTGGTAATGGTAACAGGAGCATCTTCTGGCATAGGCAGGGAATTCTGCCTCGACTTGGCCAAGTCCGGGTGTAAGATCATTGCTGCGGCTCGTCGAACCGACCGCCTCCAGTCCCTCTGCGACCAAATCAACAACCTCTGTTTGCCATTGTCGCCACCGTTGTCGTCGAGCGATAGCGGTACGTGCCCGAGAGCCGTGGCTGTGGAGCTTGATGTCACTGCTGATGGGAGTAGTATTGATGGCTCTGTTCAGAAGGGCTGGGATGCCTTCGGGCGTATTGATGCTCTTGTTAATAATGCTGGTATTAGAGGTTAGTTGCTTTTAACTAACTTTCCCTCCTCTTTCTTTATTTTATTCTATTGAGTTAATAAATGTGCATATAGTCCTATGCAGGGTTTTTTTTATATACCAATATAGTTTTGTGGGGATTTGAGCCCGGTATGACCATTAAGGCGACAAAACTTTCCTTAGGAGTTTTAACATTATTGCATTCCCAAGATTCTGAACTTGAAAGCTCTCGTTAAGCTAGAACAACCTCTTACTGATTAATCGATCTAAGTTATTGTTTAGTAGAAATGGTATAGTCAAATTTTGTTACATGTCTATCTGATTAGTATAACCTTTGTGCAAACTAGTGATCCCAACTAGTTTATTAATCATACTCTTCTTTTTTTTGGTGCAATTCATTAATCATACTCCTGCACATGTAAATTTCTGAACTTTTGTTACTCCATATTCAACAATTATTCATTGGTCACTTATTTGTAATACGATTTTGGAGTCATGAGAACAGTAATGCTAATGAGTCATGAATCCCGATTATGGGTACAACTTCGCTATGATTTTAACATTTAAGAGCAAAGATGGTCATATTGAGAATGTCTGGTAAAAAAATTGCAAATGGGATTTGGTGCGTAGGTACAGATGACAGATCCCCAGTGACCTTACCACCTGAGCTAACATTTGCACGTAATATGTTAATAGTAGTCACTATTAGTGGCGGATCAAGGTGGTAGCCTCCGGTGTACCGGCTATCCTATTCTTTGGAAAATGGTAGAAAACAGTAGAAAATTATAATATGGATACCCCAATAATTTGTTCTTAGATTCGCCTCTGGCCGTTAATAGGTGTACCTAGCCATTTCCAAAGGTTTACTAACTAAGAAAAACAATCAGAGTGATCATATCTTGGTAAATGGTAATGTTAGGCATCTGTAAGTGTACTCTGCCATTAGCTTGGCCAGTGATCACCAAGCATATATATGTGAATCATCCCTTTCTTTTTCTTGTGATGGTTTGTAGATGGTGATGATTTGGACATTTCTGCTGGGTTTAGTGTTTCTGCTTTCCTTGATGAGAAACTGTAGGATTGGATTTCTAAGTTCTGTATTGTCTTTTGCAGGTAATGTGAAATCTCCATTGGAATTAACTGAGGAGGAATGGGAAAATACTTTCAGAACAAATCTTACTGGAGTATGGTTGGTTTCGAAGTCTGTATGTATACGCATGCGTGATGCAAAGATAGGAGGATCTATCATTAATATATCTTCCATTGCTGCCATCAACAGAGGGCATCTGCCAGGTTCTGCAGCTTATACTGCCTCTAAGGCTGGTGTGAATGTACTGACCAAGGTATCGGAAAGTAACTAATTGACATGACTCTTACATTCTAATGACAAATTATTGATGATGTCCTTAGTTCATGAATCATGATAGATAGTTGATACATACTGGAAGATTTGGAAACCAAACCTGAGTCGTGCTCCTACGAGTGATCAGGACTTTAAGTGCTACTCTCCTAGAGATACTGGGGTGTAGTTGAATCTTTCTGAAGAACTGGGTTTAAGTATGGCCTTCGCAGATTAGGAGTCGGTTTCAGATGTATATAGACATTCTATAAGGATCTTCATACAGATGTTCTACCTTCTGACTGAGGATGGGTAGAACCTTAGAAGGAGAGGTTGAACACTGTTACGTGGTGATGACGTAAAGCAGGTCTAGTGTTGTAACTACAAAAAAAAACACATTCTCGAACTTTTTAAGTTCTCTAGGTTCTGTACAAATGCTACAATATAACACAGAGAGCCATACAGTCTTATAGAGTCTTATAGCCAGAAGTCATGAGGCAGTCTTAGGTTTGTAGGAGTACAATATAGGCTACGCATACTTAGGGGAAGGGAAAGTGTCTTTTGCACTGTAGGATAGCTATATTTCAAATAAAATTCTCGAAGGTCTCCCACTGCAGGCGAGAAATCAAGTTTTGTTCCAGAATTTTGGTTTCTTGACAAAGTCTATCACGATACATGATAACAGAGAACAACTTACCTAGAACTTGCACAACTCTTGAAGAAGTTTGCAATTTGTAGATTATTACGGCTGGTAGTGTTGAGAGGAGGAGAGTGGGGTTGATGCCATCTTGCATGTCTAGTAGACTTTCAATTAGTTTTATTATTATGGAGCTGATTTGCTGGACTTTGTCTATGGAACTTGAGATTTGATGACTATATGTGCAGAGCGCGCTGTTGTACTTAGCATGATAAGATGGTTTAGTAATGCTAGTCTAATGTAAGTGTTGTCTTGAGATTCAAATTACTCCTGTTGGTGAAAATGTTCCGCTTAGCTCTTTGCTAAACATAAATGAATATATCTGTTTTTCTGCTCAAGCATTGCTAGGAAGCTTATACTTATTGACTTCACACCTATATATATATCCTTCCGGAATCATAATGATGAACTATCCAACAATATCTGCAGGTAATGGCCCTGGAATTGGGCATGTATAACATTCGAGTTAATTCAATATCACCCGGACTATTCAGATCAGAAATCACCGAGACTCTTATGGAAAAGGACTGGCTCAGCAGGGTTGCCTTGAAAACTGTCCCTCTGAGAACATTTGGCACGACTGACCCGGCCTTGACGTCTCTTGTTCGTTACTTGATCCACGACTCATCAGAGTATGTCACTGGCAATATGTACGTTGTCGATGCTGGTGCCACTTTACCAGGTGTACCGATTTTCTCTTCCCTTTAGGTATGTACTAGACAATGGAGGCAACATGTGCTCCCATCTTGTAGAGCTGTTCGACAAAAAATGTCATAGTGGATATAAATTCCTCATTCAGAATGGTGTTGCCCTTTCTATTAAATCTTGCTTTGATATGATTTTTAATCTTGTCATAAGTTTTAGTTAGATTAGGTTATAATCATCTGTCCAATCTTTGGTCATGTTGCTCTCAGTTAATGTTTCATGTTGGAAAGCATAATCTGGCTTAGAGATGATGTGGCTCAACAGAGTCACTGAACCTTCAGATACGGGCAATGATTTTTATACTCCTTACTCCCTGTATAGTGATGTTTACACTTCTTTATGTGAACGCGAGTGACATCTACCGATGCTCCTCTCAAAGTCTCGAGTGAAGAAGTGTAAATCCAACTGAAGAAGTGTAAAAATCGGCTCCCTTCAGTCTGTAATACCTGGTTCCGACTAGTTCTTCGCGTCTTACTAGTATTAGATTCTGGGTAAAAACGCATACACTCCTACCTCATTAACACCACCATAGGTGAGATGCGAGCTGGCTGGTTATTGTTCTTTCTCCGATCTAGGGTGTAATTCTTGTATAAGTAATTAACTAAGGTTGTCAACCAATAGGCTATGATGCTTTGGTAAAGTCCTCAAACAACAGGCCAAGGTAGTACTTTGATACCAAAGCATTATTGGTTACTATGATTGTGAAGGTATCATTCTCTACCTGAACCTTAAGAATGAAAGGAATAAATACCAAAGATGACGATTTGGAGTTCCACAATTGGTACAATGCTTTCGTGGTTCATTTGAAAAAACAAGGAATCAAGAACAATGGCCCCGCACCATAACTATGCCTCACTCAAAGTAGATGCTTTAATATTGTGCTAGCAAATAGCTCCTGTATAAATTGCACTATCTTTAGGGGTTCGAGATAGAACTCAAGATGTAACCAGCCACGTACCAAAAAAAAAAAAAAAATTTGCCTGCTTCAGTCCCCTGGTGTCCTTCTGATCTTTAAAGCGTCAGATAAATGGCGGAAGCAATTTTTATTCCTGTCGCAAAATTAATTGTCGAAAAAATCACTTCCTTCCTAGGTGGTGTTGCCTTAAACTACTTTGGTGAAGAGATGAAGGCTGCTAAGTCAGTGAAAAAAGATTTCAAGACCATAGCTAATCTTGACATGTTGGAAGACATGATCTAGTCATCTAGCTCAGAGATACTATGCTTTAACGGAGTTACTGAACCTCCAGTGTTTTAAACTGGTTCAGACTAGTTCTTGATGTCAACCTGGTGTAGAATTTTTAGGGGTAAGAATGCATACACTCCGAACTCAATGACACCACCATAGGTGGGATGCGACTATGCGAGCTGGCCGTGGTGTCGTGAATTCTCCATTCTACGTTTTATTTCTTATGTACACACGATTAACACTCTTAAAAAAAGAGAGGTGCACACTTCAAAATTCAAATTGTCTTGTGTACTGTGTAATTCATATTTTCACCAGAAACTAGGAGACTACATTGCTCACATGAGGACATGAGACACTCTGAGACACAAAGGGAATTGTGGATTTCTGGCCTTCTGTGTCATGACCCTTGCTGCACATCGATCAGGCTCTTTCAATGAGCAGTTTAGTGCTCGAGAATCATGAAGATCTTTGATCAACTGACCTTCATTACAATTGGTGTTTTGCTTGGATTTTCCATATGTTTTTTGAAATATATGAGGAGAAATTTATAAATATAAAGAGAATCGAGGTATTATGCTATGCATGTGAATATGTCATGTACCAAATAAGTTACTTCTCATTAAGAATAAAGTCTACGAAGCTTTTTTAACCCCGACAAGTTCTCCTTAATTTTGCTTGTAAAACTGGGTTGACTGTAGCTTCCGATCGTTTCTTACTCTCTTTTCTTTCCTTTAGTTGTAACTCGTAATACAAACCAGTATTTTTCAATCTCAATTCCTTCCCATGGGCAGAAATATCACAACATGTTACACGACACATGTATCTAAAATGATTGTAAAGTAAAATATGTTTTTAATGGAAGAATATAGTATTAGTCCAACCTCTATTTATAGGGGAATAAATCCACTAGTATCTTCATCTACACTATCATATCAAAGGTGATTTGGATTTCTGATGAACATAACAGTCTTAACGGCTACAGATTGTGCTCATGAAGCTATAATTAAGCATACATGCATGAAATATACTAGTCAATAGTTTTTCAGTAGATCGTCATAACTCACTATCCATGAAGACACGATATCCCCTCCTTAATGTGTATAATTCTTACAAATCATACTTTGTACGTAAAACATGATTGAAAAATCCATCCTTGTTAATCTATATATACATATCTTAGCAACTACCATCTATATAGAACCCACGTAAATTTTGTTAGCTCTCTCATTCCTTAAACTCTTACATAACCATTTATAGGGGTCATGGGAGAAAAGAAGATGATTAGTGGAACAGACTTTTACCATGTAATGACTGGAATGGTACCTCTTTATGTTGCAATGATCTTAGCTTATGGATCAGTAAAATGGTGGAAAGTATTCAGTCCAGACCAATGTTCAGGAATAAACAAATTTGTTGCACTATTTGCTGTTCCACTTCTTTCATTCCACTTCATCTCAGACAACAACCCCTATGACATGAACTTTTTGTTCATTGCAGCAGACACTTTACAGAAAGTTATAATCTTGGTGGTCCTTGCAATATGGGCTAGGGTGAGTTCAAGAGGATCCATTGAATGGACTATTACCCTGTTTTCTCTCTTAACACTTCCAAACACTCTTGTCATGGGCATACCACTGTTGCAAGGAATGTATGGTGCATTCTCATCCACTTTAGTAGTCCAGATTGTGGTGTTACAATGCATTATTTGGTACACTTTATTGTTGTTCTTGTTCGAGTATAGGGGTGCTAAACTCTTGATATCTGAGCAGTTTCCTGATACTGCTGGCTCAATAAGATCATTCAGGGTCGATTCTGATGTTACCTCTCTTGATGGGAAAGAGCCTTTAGAAACTGAAGCTGAGGTTGGGGAAGATGGTAAGCTACATGTCAAAGTCAAGAGATCAACAAGTAGTGGATCAGAGGTGTTCTCCAGGCATTCTCATGGGGTTTATTATATGACTCGCACGCCTTCTAATATGAGTGATGCTGAGATTTATTCTCTTTCAACTCCTAGAGGGTCTAGAGGGGCTAGTTTTAGTCTCAATGATCCTTATTCCTTTATAAATGGTAAGGACTTGAGAAATTTTAGCCAAAGGACTTCAATGGGTTCTGATGAGGAAATTGGTGGTAAGGTCCAAATTTTCGGATCAAGAAAGGCCAATGCTGAGATTTATCCTCTCAGTCTCCGGGTTTCCTCTCCTGTGGTCGGACCGAGGGCGATAGCAAGGGACAATGATGATGGTCAGGGTGGGAAGGATAATCATATGTTTGTCAGGAGCTCAAGTGCATCTTCTGTTTCTAAAGGTGTAAATGTGATCAGGAGTGGTTCTACTCGCGCTGGTAGTGATTCTAGACGTATGTTCGTTAGGAGTTCAAGTGCTTCGTCTGTTTCTAAAGCTCTTAATGTGGTCAGGGGTGGCTCTGCTCGTATTGCTCCTGATTATGGTCATAAGCTTGGTGGAGTGGCTCATCTCGAAGGTTTGATTCTTTATCTAATGATCATATTTTTCTATATAAGAAAAAATCATTCATAAATGAAAGTAGACGTACATTATCTTACATGATTCAATACTGTTGCATTTGTACAAAGATGTGGCCGTCTTTAGTTGTGATCTGAACATTTTGTAATAAAATGCATATCTATTATTTACTCAAAATGTTCAGATTTCCAGAAGCATAATTGCTTGCATGTTGGTTTGTTCATAATTTTTGGCCTTATTTGTCATCCGTAAGAAATATATATTGTCAATCCTTTACGATTTTGTTTCAATTGAGGTACATTTAATACTATGAATGTAGGTGATGGTGATCAAGGGAAAGATCAGCTTAGCTCTGAGAACAGGCCTGGTGAGAACGGGCCAGAAGGAGAAGTTCTGACAACGTCAAAAGGAGGTCTGAGCTCGATCAATGAGGTCCAGCCCGACAGTAGGCCCAATGCAATGCCTCCTGCCAGTGTGATGACCAAGCTCATTTTGATCATGGTTTGGAGGAAACTAATTAGGAATCCAAACACTTATGCTAGTCTGATTGGCCTCATCTGGTCCTTAATATCATTCAGGTGTGTTCACAGTGATTTTATCTCTCAGCAGTTACTCAGACATTTAATTTGTGTCGAGAATCTGAGTAACACATGCAAAATTCCGAATTCTCGCAGGTGGAATATTAAAATGCCTGCAATAGTAGCTGCCTCAATCAAAATTCTATCTGACACAGGGCTCGGAATGGCAATGTTTAGTCTTGGTAATTAAGTTTGAGACATACTCCGTATTAGTCTTGGTCATTATTAAGAACAATACTTTGGTTAGTAGAGTATGAAGTATTTTTCTTATGTTAATGCCTTGTTATATGCCTACATGCAGGTTTGTTCATGGCATTGCAGCCGAAGATCATCGCTTGTGGAAAAAAGAAGGCTGGCTACTCCGCTCTGGCCCGGTTCATTGTAGGCCCTTTCGTCATGGCAGCAGCTTCTGCTGCTGTTGGGTTGAGAGGCAACCTCTTACGAATTGCAATTGTCCAGGTATTGACAGGCTAAATTCATGCAACAACATAGGAAGATTGGAAGTAATAAGAACCCATGCAATGTTTACTCTTTGGGTTGCTAATGTGTATAGCTTATGTATAGCTCTCTTGATTGCTTGTCAGGCTGTTCTGCCCCAAGGAATTGTCCCTTTTGTGTTTGCTAAGGAGTACAACCTCCATGCTGATATTCTCAGCACAGGGTACACATTCTCTCTTTTCTTTCTTGCTTATTCATCACTTTATCCTTTCACATTCATGAGATGCAACAATGCAAATTTAGTCGCTATTTGCAGCATGAATCATAAATTTTTATCTACGGAGAAACGATGCAAATATAGTCATTGTAACCTTTTGAATATCGCGTAGATTTTCATGATTTTGATAATATAGTACTTGTCCATTAGCATATACGGAGTAACACTCAACTCCTGCAGCTCACTGCACAATTCCCTTCCCTGCAATGATTTGTTAGAATTGTAACCAAATTTGTTACTGAATTGCTATAAAACAAATTTTTTGATGTAGTTCACTCATGCCTTGTACTTGGACGATGCAGGGTTATATTTGGGATGCTGGTAGCTGTACCAATAACATTGGTTTATTACGTTGTGCTAGGACTTATGTAAAGGGGAAGGACTAGCATCAGCTAATCAGCTATCAGGGAGATTGCTGGACTCGAGATTGCTGGTACTAAACAATGATTAGTTACTCGCAAATGTAATATTAGGCATATAATTATTATACTTTGTTGCACCAAAAAAAAAATTATTATACTTTGTTTTTTTTGGTAAGTAGAATAAACAATTATATACATAGCTTCATGTGAGTATGTGCAAGGACAAGCTAAGTGTGCCATGAACTCCAACCAAACCTAATTTCATATAAGCGTTTAGATAATACGGCATACTGTAATTTCACTTGAGAACTATGGACCCGATGCAGTGCATTTACTGGGTTGTAAAGGTTTATGATTTAGTGGCTTATGAAGATAGGAAAGAGATGAAGATCGATTTCTTCACGAATATATGCCAAGGAGCGCTCTTGATCAAATTGGTCGTCAATGAAGGAGTGAAATTTTATAAGTGAGAATAAACGTACTACTTTATCAGCCTGAAAAGAGCACAACTACGCTGATAAGAATCACAAGGCACATCTTATAGTTGGTACTCCGTATGACCTGACTATACAAGACTTTTAAGGCTTCGTTTGGTTGAGAGGGCGTAATATAATTATCATTACATCTTATTTGACACAAAAAAAAGAGGGGAAGGAGAGATATGGAATCAGGAGATGTTATTATCATTACATGGTCATAGCTCCCACTACACTAACTTAGGTAATGCGCATTGTTCAAACTTAAGTCATATTATCACCATTACCTAAATAGAAGTAATCAATTACATCCCTCCATGTTAGTCTCATTTCTCCTCTATTCCGCCTTCAATTTTTAGGCTAAATAAGATATAATGATAATTACATTACACCCTTCTTGGCAAACGTAGTCTTATTCTTTGTAAATGTAATGTTAGTAAGGTCGAAAAATGTTGGTGAATACAAGCTTAGGAAAGGACTCACACATTGGCTACGGAAAAGCCATGTGAAGTGAACTTGAAAATGCTGATTTGTGCATCAATGCTGATAAACGACTATGGAGCATGGCAATCTAGATTATCATTATGAAATATTACCCGAGAACATAGTATGGTTTAAGCATGCATATGGTCCATATGGACTATGGTCTACGGAGTTATGGATCCGACGTAAACTGTATGTACAAGTGTTTGTTTGTAGTTCTACCAAGTACTTATATATCAATTGAATCTTTAAAATTTAATTAAGGTTAGTTTGCTCTTTTTACTAATCCTATTATTTTCAGTTGAAACTTGGTAAACTAAACTAAAAGGAACTGAAACCAATTGTAATAAATTGAAACTGCTAAAAGAATTGAGAGGAAGTGAAATGAACCGAACAGTTAATATAAACTAAAACTAGTTTGATAGGAACTAATAATAGTTGAAATTAGAGATTTCAACTACTAAAAAGAACTGAATATAGTTTAGTTTTTTTGCTGAAGATAGTTGAAAACAAATGGATAGAACTAAAAACCATTAGATAAAACTAAGAAGAATTAAAAGTAGCTAAAATTAAGTAGGAGAAATCAGTTTGTTTCTTCTATTCAATTCCTCGATTATTATTTGGGCTTAACGCAACCTTTAATTTGAGCTTTGGTCCTTATTGGGCTTTTCTTGTGGTTTGTCATTTGTGTGGTGAATGAAATTGAAACTAAGGGGTTGTTTGGCAATGATTTTAGTGTTTCTATTTTTAAACAC
>CAAKMY010107017.1:0-36154 GCA_901111285.1 Corrigiola litoralis | reverse complement strand
AAATTTGTTAATATTTTTTAATATATTTGAGGTCAAGGTTATATACCTTTGACAAAAAAAATGGCAATTATAAAATTTAATGTAAAACGAAGAAAGTATAGATAAGTAAATAACCTATCCACTCTACCGTACATGAAAATATAATTTATTTACTTTTTTGTCTTGGGGCTGACCACAAAAAAGGTCACAAATGAAAATGTTAGCTGGGGCCTGGGGCTCTCGCAAGCTGTAACTTGCCGAGCTTTTACAACTTGCTGAGAGTTTGTTCACATTCTTGGCGGCAGCCGCGTTCTAGATTCTCAAACGTAATACCTCCACTAGTCTACAAGCATTAAAAATAACGCGCATATAATTAAGCAAATTGCGACAGCCACTGACGAGAAACATAAACCAAACAATACATGTGTGCTGTTTCCACATTTGCCGTCTTATCCCAAATCCTTAAGCCAGTGGAAACAGTAAAACATCACCATTCTAGCTTACGTAAGTGCTTATGCAACGAGCCATGTTGTGTTGATCTTCTCGTTACGAGTTATTTATGAATTAAAGTACAGTACAATGCAAGTAGGCCTGTGTCTATCTTCTAGTAACGCTGATGCAAGCAGTGATATGTTGATCACACGTTGAAGATAAACATTTTAGAGAAGTCAACATGTTATACTTAATACGTTAAAGAAAAGAACCTACGAGAGTTTTCTTATCCAATATTTCAATTAAAATCATCACCCTTTATACAAAAGCAAGAGGCACATCAACGTAGAAATGGAAACTAAAAAGAAAAGGTGAAAATCATGAAGAAAAGACATTAAAAGTGGGATTATATTATACACTAAATTTTTAATCCACCTCAACATGATGTGCTACAGAAAAGGAAAACAACGAAAAAAGTTCCTTCCCAATTTCATTTCCTTTTTTTTCTCCTTGTCTCATCATTAATCCTCCACCAAATCTCTCCAATTAACCATGATCACCTTGAAACCCGGTCCAGATTTGTTAAACCATCATATTTTTTCCAATTTTGCTGCCTTGATCACCGGATTAGCCTTTGCAATGGCCTCTTTGCCAGCTTTCTTGTAATCGAACGTGCACCCATGTTGTTCTGGGTACCGGTGCGACCCACAGAACATGGACTCGCACCGGCACTTGAACCCTGTCAACCCAACCCGCTTCCGACACGTTAAGCATCGGTTGGGTTGGGCTGACACGGTTGGTATCACCTCAGCGACCTCAACAACTTTTGTCGAGGTCGCTGAGGGCATACCCACCTCAACCGACTCGAACAACTTAAGCACGGTCGGCTGAGAAGACGAAGCTACACCCGATCCCAGCATAGGTCCCATGCTGGGCTGCGGATGTGGGTTCGTGCTGTCGAAAGCGGCTTTGGCCATAGCATCTTGATCCTCCTTCATCCGGTTGTCACGGTAACATTTGGAGCATAAATTTAAAGTGGCCGGGCTGCCGAAAAAGCCGCAATTATTTGCACATAGTATGTGTCCTTCCGGTGACTGGAATCCATGCTCTTCTGCCATTGTTTCAACGTGTGTATCAAATCTGATATATTTCGTCTTCTCCTCGCTTTTATTGCCTTGTAATATACGTCAATCCTCCTTGCCTCAAATAGATTATCTTCACCTACAGATCTACAACCACAAAAACAACAAATACCCACCAAAGGTTAGAAAATATGTACATATGGGTTGTCAATATTTTGCATGATCATTATCTAAACTAGACGGAAAATAAGATGACGTCACAAGGTGATATCTTGATCTAATACTCTCTTAGTTTGATAATAAATGAATCAAAATAAGATAGCGCTAACATGTGATACCATGCAATATCGATAAAGCATGCACGGAAATGCATCAAAATAAGATGGCGCTACCAGGTGATACCATGCAATATATCGATAAAGCATGAAAATGAATCAAATGATAATAATATAATTCTTTAATAAATAAAATGAGGTAAGTGAGATAGAAGTGGTACCTGAAGAAAAGAGGAAAAATTCTGCAACGAAATGGAGGAGGATGTGTCAGAGAAGGGGATTAATAAAGAGAGATAAGAAACAATGGCAGAAAATTATTATAGAGAAGAGGAGAGAGAAAAGGAGGTGATGAATGAGGAAACAACGGAGAAAAGAGGACAAATGATGAGGGCGTTGAATTAAAAAAATTGGAAGGGAACTTAGTAAATTAATTAATTATATAAAGCATATATAATTGGGTATGATATGATATAAAGTGGATGAGTTAGACAGGCTGTAAGGAGGAACAAATGAGGTGAGGCCACGGAAAATCATGCAATTTAAGGGGATCATAATATGGGGAGGTGCAGGTGTTGTCAAGATTAATCAAAGATCTTGATTTGGGGACACGTGGTTGTTGGTTTATGGCTCGATGTGGCAATGGGAAAGTGGTCTAGAAGGGCAACATCAATGGTGATGTTATTGGTGTTATTAAGGGACCATGGTATCATTATATGATGGTTTTAGGGGACCATTGTATTATTAGGTGGTGTAAAATTATTATAAAATTTTGAAAGTTCACATAAAGGTCTCTAAAGATTTATTTCAAAAAAAATGTCTCTAACGATGATACTATATTGGCAATTATCTATTGACATACTGTAAATTAATATTTTCCTACTAATATGAAACGTAAATGGATCGGAATTAATCTTGATATAAGGAAGAGAAGTTCGTTAGTCTTAACTTTTGGATTTTCATAATGGATTTAGGACGTGACAAAAAAAAGAGCTAGTTTGGGTTGTTGTATGGTAAAAATTGTGGTAATGACTCGTCACGGTAGGTGGATCAATCATAGATTGCCAAGTGTTTCTCGATGTTATTCGGGTTAATTATGCAATCTAAAAGCAAGTTCGTTTTTTATGACAAAGGTATCCCTACCAGCCCTTTTTCCAGTTTCTATTAAGGGAAATCAAGATGTGTATCATGGTCTTTTCACTTATTAAAAATAAAAAAAAGAACTTTGAGGTATGATAAACATGTTAAATCAATACATATATCAAAGTTATTTCAACTTTAGCGACTTCTGTACACACTTTCCTAAACACTTTACTGACTTAATTGTTGGAGGAAGGGTATCCTTTACCACCTTCAAGGCAAATTACATTTTCTCTTCTCATATGCGTATCTGATACATGTTCATGCCATCTGGTACGTAGGTCACATTACTTTTGCACTCGCAGGTTTCTAAGGACTTGTTTTTACCACCCCGGTCATTTGTGCATGTCGTATAAACATTTGATCAAGCTTGCCTTTGAAGAACTGAAACCGAACAAAGAGCAAGGTCGGTCGAGGTGGAAGCTACCTCCTTGGCAGTCCCTCAGCAAACACCCTTGACTATAGAGATGTTGGACGAGCGGTTGACTCAGGTAGCAAGAGTTATAAAGAAAATGAGGACACAGTATGTCAAAAGATCATGCTATAAATGAGGGAAGTCACTCCTCAATCAAAAAGGGTTAACGACTAGGACGGTCAGTAAAATATCGCCCCATATTTAGATAAGTGTGGGAAGGGCAGAGAAAGCCAAATAGTTGAGCGTCTATCACGATCGACCTATAGAATACTAGCCCATGTTTATGGGTCAACCATGTTAGATGGATGCGAGGCCCTTGAATGATGCAAGAGACCTCATGGATGCTAGAAGGAAGCAGAGGAAGGACGAGTAGTGGAGATGCCAGGTTCTTCCTTAACGTAAAGATAACCTAACAAGATAAAAGTCGAGCAGCTCGTACATAGGTCAGTTGGATCACTTCAAGGATGACTGAACCGCGAATCCTCCAACAAAGGGCCCTTCATTCAACGATTTTAGAGTCATGACTCAAGTCGTTCTTGGAAGAATAATGCAAGAAAAACGTTTGAGTCCTACAACGAGATCAATTTGTCTCTGCCTCGTAGGGGAGAACACCAGATATCCCTTATCACGAGCCATTGGCTCATACTTACCAACACGTACCCACCTCAGCCGACAATATGTCCTTGCTAGCATTCTCCTCATCCTCTGCAAAAAAAAATGCAGCTATCTAGCCAGGATACAATATCGGACAAGCACTACACTATCACGCCTCTTCCCCGAGAAGAGAAATAACAACTCATTCACCTCACATATCATGCACGCTCCTCGTACTGATTAGGTGAATGAATACTTGTTATAAGTTGTCGACCTGAACCCGACCAATATAATTTTGTTTTGGGTTCACGTCGATCCACTTAATTATATGAGTGAAAAATATCAATCTATACCTACTAGTTACGTTGTCATGTAGTATCAACTTTTGCTAACTCTAGCTCAAGCTTTAGCATACTTAATAGGTCATGTCAAACAAGCAAATCGATCACCCTAAGTCCCAAGTCCCAAGTAGGGATGACACGGGTGAAGCCACATCAATATCAGTATCCATATCCATGTATGTCTGGATACCCATATCCATATCCATTTCCATACCCTTTAATTTTTTTTATCTATCCATATCAAAATCCCTCGGCTGAATCAGAGACATAGTTACCTAATGCATTATAAAATAAAATATGATAATATTCTAATCTATACCAAATCCACCATTGTCAAATGAATAACCACATCAGTAGAGGGAGATCTTAAAATGAATATATCATAGAAGCGCGATCAACTCTTCATTTGTATTGTCGTAGAAGCATCGACTTGTGGTGATATTGGTGTTGTCTTGGTTGTTTGATGTAGAATAGAGAAAAGAGTTGGGTGACATTTGAAGCTTCATGCTATCGAAGCTCCTATATATTATTGTCTTAGACATCGTTGGCGGTGCATGGTTTTCTCTTTACTAGTATTAGTGGAGCTTCATCGTGGTATATTGGTGGTTAATTTAGTGATATATTTAGTATACAAAGACTTAGAGAGAAAATGCAAAAGAGAGATTTGTGGGCTTGTTAGAAAAAGCAATTGTATTGTTTGTAAACCATAGTTGAAAAATTAGAAAGTGAGAGCGGTAAAAGGATTTTTTGGTAAAAAAAGACGAGGGGAATACATAAACTTAATAATTTACCATTCAAGGCCATGCGACTCCCATGTCTAGTTCCATAAGATACTCTAAACAACGAGGAAAAGACTTTAAGATTGCAACGGACGATTGTTGCTCCACCGCCAAGTTTTCAAGCCAATCCACACAACTATTTGCCTCTCTGTAAACATGAACCATCTTCACCTCTCACCAATCTTGCTTGATGAGTTGTTTGCATATTTGTACTAAGTGATGATGAGCCTAATGAATCTCATGTTGCCTCATGAGTAAGTCCAAAGGTGCTTGCGAGTCCGTTTAAAGATCCAATTTCTCTACGCCTTGATCACTAGCAAGAACCAAACCTCTCCATAAAGCTGCTAGTTCGGTCCTCATGGACGTGCCAATGCCAAGTTTCTATGCAAAAGCACCATGAAAAGACCTTTTGCAGTCTCTCATAATGCTCCCTCCCCTCGAGGCACTGGGATTTCTGTCGGCTGCCCCATTGATATTTAATAACATCCATCCGTTTGGAGGCGAGGTCCATTTTATAAAAACTTTCGTCCTATTTCCAACTTGCAAGTTGCAAATAGAATGATTTATATTTACTTATTTACGCTTTGAGTATCCAACGGGCGGATAAATGTATGAAATAGCTCAACCGATATTCGATATGAAATTCATCTATATGCATATTGAACCTGAAATTCTTTCAAAAAATTCTAACATATCCTCCAATTGTTATATAAATGCACCCCCTTTTATGATGCATGATTTACCATATGTTCCGTTATAACAATACATATCCACGTAAATTAATATCGTTTATATATTTATCAATTTAAATATACATAATATAATACATATATACACTCATCATATAGTTTTCATGTTCACCAATATATTGTACAACACATATTTACCAAGTATTATAAAACACACTATCACCAATTATACTTCGTATATTTACCGAATGTATTGTACATTTATTCATATTATTTTATATCTATCTCGGTACATGATGTAGCATGCTAGGGGCGTATGATATAATTTGCGCATATCCGCCCCATTCAATTTTGGTGGACCAATATCCAATGGGTACCGAAAACCCATAGGCCCATAGGATTACGATTCGATTTCTAGTCCAAACTTCAAGTCAACTCCAATCATCATTCACCAGTCAGTCCAACACTTGAGGAACTCAAGCATCAAAATCAGAATGCTTCCTATTTCTGGGCATTTACTGGACTCACTTTCCCATAATAGATTGATGTTTGTGGAGAAATAGCACTTTCCTCAGCTCTCTAAAATGGACTGTACATGTTTCCACAGTTGGATAAGCAAACATGAAGCATTGCTTAGAGTGCTCTTTGTGCTCTTTCTTGGTCAACTTGTTTCCTTCACCATGGCACTTACCAGCTTCTGTTCTTCTTACTTGGCTAGTCTTGGTTTGCCATCTTTTCCCTCCTTTTTTAACTACCCAGTTGACTGTTTTTAACTAGTTTTAACTGTCAGTTTCACTTTATTTAACTGTCTAACTGCTTTAAGCATGTTAGTTTTAACTACCAATTTCACTTTATTTAACTGTCTAACTATTTGAAGCATGTTAGTTTAATCTACCCGTTTCATATCTTTTACTAGTCTGATTGTTTAAAGCATGCTAGTTTTAACTACCATTTAACTATTGTTTGCTGTCTAATTGTTTAAAGCATGCTAGTTTTAACTACCCTTTTCATATTTATGACGGTCCACTTGTTTAAATTATTTTAACTACCATATTCATATTTTTTGTTGTATAATTGTCTAAAGTATGCTAGTTTTAACTACCATTTTCATATTTTCTGCTATCTAATTGTTTGAAGCCTGCTAAGTTTAATTACCATTTTCATATTTTCTGCTATCTGAGTAATTGTTTAAAGCATGCTAGTTTTAACTACCCTTTTCATATTTATTACTGTCTAACTGTGTATTTGTGTAAGCAGTTTTAAGTTTTAACTACCAATTTCACATTTTTGATTATCTTTGTGGCAGGTGTTGATGCCCCATTGACACAATCATTTTTCACTTACTTTTGTTTAACGGTGGTTTATGGGGGAATCATGCTGTTTAGGCGTAGAAAATTGGTGGTAACTTTTCATCCTATAAAATTTTTATTGTCGAAGTTCTGCTCTATTTTGACTCGGGCAGAATTAGTATGTGTTGATGTCAACTAGTTTAGCTGGTAATGTCTCGAATGTGATATAACAAATTATCTAAACAAGAATAGGCTTTGAGAAGATTAACTAAACCACTATCCTAAGTTGATGGTTGAGGCCCAATCAGTCAATATATATCTAATACGACCCCTCACACAAGGTGTATTTAGTGTCTAGCATGGCTGAACTCAGGAGTGTACATGCCCTTCACACCTTGTGCTAGCATGAGGGTTTCTAAGGATCCAAAGCTTGACACTTCTCGGTCAATCAAGCCTCTGATACCATGTGAAAGAATCGCCTCAACCAAAAGCTTCAGTTAATGGTTGAGGCCCAATCAATGAATATATTCCTAATTGCATTGTTTCTTTTTGGTCAGGTGATTTTGTTGTATGGTTGGAATTCTAACTTTGCTAGTTCTATTTTGGTATTTGCAGGTTCCATGGTATTATTATATCCCCTTAGGATTTGTAGATGTCCAAGGGAATTTATTTGGTGAGTTACATTTGTTCAATGTGCTGAATTTTGTTTGTATATACTCTGAAATATTCAATCTTGTTATATTTGTTCAATCAAGTTAATGATGAAATTGTCGTTTTCATCTTTTTGATTCTGTTCGTATTTCCGCTTCTTGGGGTTGCTTAGTTGAGGTCTGAAATGTTTGCATTCGTGTATAATACTGTCAGTGAGCTAGGAACATGGCGAAATCCGAGTCCTGAAAGTCCATGATTATGATAGGATAGTTTTACAATGGCTATGGTTTTATTGTAGCTACTTGTACTGTTCATTCTGAATTTGTTTCTTTATCATTCGGAATTTCGGAGTTTGATTTTTAATCTATCTTTTGTAGCCATTATATTCAATTATAATATTTATAGGACTTTAATTTGGTCCATGTATGTTAGAGTGTTATTGATACTCCGAGATCTTAGAATTTTCTAAAGCAATTAGCAATGAGGTGGTTTTATCTCACCTCTTCTCAGACATTAAGATAGGCTCTTTGGTTCTTATGGTCTCTTTATCTGAAAAGAGAAAGGAAAGCTGTGTCTGAATGAGGCAAATGTTACTTACTTGACCGTTCTTCTGACTATTCCAACTTTCTATGCAGTTATTAAAGGATACCAGTTTACTTCTATTACTAGTGTGACATTGTTCGACTGCTGGACTATACCCTGGGTGATAGCGCTAACTTGGTTCTTCATGGGCACAAAATACAGCAGATGGCAGTTTACTGGGGCTGCAATATGCATCCTTGGCCTTGGGTTGGTTCTCGTCTCTGATGCTGGGGTGGGTGGTGGAGGTTAGACTTCTGTGACCCTTAGTTGAACTACTAAACGTAAGACCTGTTTATCTATTAGAGTTTGGATTAAGTACTTAAATTTGTGTCAAAGACATCTATTTTGCATTGAATCACGATGTATGTCATTTTTGTTAGCTGTTCTCAGAGCCAGCATTGTGAACATAAATGTGCAATATTACCTTGGCTTTTGCTTTAAAATTAGGTTAATGGCCATTTAAAAAAAAATCAGTTTTGCTAGTAATAGCTCTTTCAGAATTTTTGAAATGCTCCTCTTGTGATTTGAGTCCAAAATCTTTCCTTTTGATAACTATCAGGTTTATTTCAGTCCAAATTCTGTAGAGCACTAAAAGCGAAAAGTGCGTTAAGTATCTCCACAAGGGCTGAATATTTATTTGATGTTTGACTCATGCTTTCAGTATACTCCTGCAGGTTGAGCACATCTAGTCATGTTTATGTGTTTTAGGTATTAGTCTATTCCGCTACTGTCTATCTATTCATCTGTACTACTGCATATGAGTCTGTCTATGCCAACCCAACAATACATCTGCATTACTGCAGTTAGCATAATTCTTGCCTACTTATGACCTCTACTTTCTTTGTCGGTCCGCTGTCTGTATTGTGTGAGATCTGCTAACAAAGATATTAAGTATTTTTAAGTTGGTGCAGCTGACGCACTACCCTCAAGTCACTTCAATGCCTTGGTAGCGGGATGGAGATAACATGTCTTAGATCTGTGACTAAATGGCAATTAGTTTTCAAAGTTTGTATCGATTTTTGTTTTTCAGGTGGGTCTAAACCTCTGCTTGGTGATTGTCTTGTTATTGTTGGAACTCTGTTCTATGCAATGAGTAATGTTGGTCAGGTAAGTGAGTTTTCTTCTGCTTTCATCTAGCATCCATTTCGATGGTCCTGCACATCTGCATGTTGTGTTCTTGAGTGACATATTGTTTATAGGTTTCGTGGAAAATTTAATACACAGTGATGAAATGAGTACTAGATTCTCTGGTGTGAGCCAAGGACGGAGTTTTGTTTATATTGGCATACAGCAAACTTCACAAACATCTTTCTTTAGTTCTAATCATAAGATAATGTTGTTTTTTGATGTTGTATATCACCTATCACCCTTGCTTTCAGGAATATTTTGTTAAACAGAAAGATCTTGTTGAAGTGGTTGCAATGCTTGGTCTTTCTGGATTGGTGGTGAGCACATGTGAGATGTATCCTTTTTTGTTAACAGTATGTCATTTGAGACATATGCATCATCTGCTATTGCTTGAATGCTTTCGATTGTAAGCATCTATTCTTGTTTCTGATCCATAACCTTATCTCAGTGCTGTGCTAGAGAGAAGCAACTTGGAGGCAATTGAGTGGTCGACAGATGTTGTAAGTTTTACTTGCTCATCATTTTAGTTGTGATGTAGATGCTTTGAGTCTGTCATGAGATTGAGGTGTCTATGTCAGTGCTGAAGTGCAAATGCCTAACAGCTTAGTTGTTGATAGTTATGCTACTCGATATTTTCAATTCTTCGCAACACTAGTAGTTCCGACTTTAAGATGGCTCGATTAACTATTCCCCTTCAACAAGTGAATTTAATTACAATTTTGTTCTGAGTGATGTATATCATGTAAAGGCTAGCCTTGTTCAGGATCTTGTTTAATTCATGATAGTTGGTTACGCAGCTTAAGAAACTTGTTCAGAGTTACATGTTGCTTTCAATTTGGAATATCTCCATAGTTGAAAAGAACTAGTTCTGCTGATGGCGGAATTAGATATCTATATTATTGCCGAGGAGCATGACTAATCAAATCCTCACAACGCCATTCTTACTGATTGCTCTACAAAATCTCTGTAAGTAACTTACTTAAACGCAAGATTGACTTGGTTTTACTTGTCTTCAGATATTAGGGTTTGCTGGATTTGCTGTGGCAGCAGTTTTGTTCTACACCCTTGTCCCTTTTCTATTAAAGGTAAGGGAATAACCCTTCTTTAGTTATTTGTAAGTCCATTTGCTGATTGCATTCAAGGACCAATCATATATACTGCCATAGTAATAGTTTTTAACGTGTCTCTGACTAAGAAAACAAAATGAAAATTATGTTATTCGTGTTTTTCTGTCATTATTGTAGCTCGATTGTTATTGATATTGACCACAATCTTGGATAGAATTATTATTACTGATGACTGTTCTGGCTGTAGCTAAGTGGAGCTACATTGTTCAACCTCTCCGGTCTCACTTCTGATATGTGGGCCGTTCTCATCCGCATATTATTCTATCATCAGGAGGTACTCTTTTCGAACTTGTCGTTTGTCATAGGATGTTTTTAATGCTTAATTTACAATTTGCTTAAGGATCAGACCTGATTTATTTGAACTGCACTTCACTGCTCATGTGGTACTTCAGAAAGGTTAACTTTCTTTATGCAGGTTGACTGGCTATATTATGTTTCTTTTGCGATAGTGGTTGTGGGACTCGTCATTTATTCCAAGAGGTACACCCTGATCTCTCTCTTGCACCAGTGACATTTGGAATAACTCAAGCTCTTGCAATTCCCATTCCAGATCTTTTTATCACAAAATGTGGGCCTCTTTGTTGTCTACTGGAAGCTGCAAAAACAAATATCAACTTTCCAATTTTTGTATTAATTAAAGTCCCAGAAAATAGCAGCTAATTAGAGTGTTTAAAGGAAGGGAAGGTATTAGAATGCTTGTTTGGTTGAGGAATTTACTGTCGTTGACTCGTTGTGAAGGTTCCTTTATCAACTGTTGATGTGAATGGCCTTATGATCATGGGTAAGCAGTGTATTTCATAGCTTTTCCTTTATGCAATCTAGCTGATGGCGAGATCCTTATAGTGTGAGGCTGATCTAAAATTGAGTGTGGATATGGATAAACCTAGAATTTTGTCCATGATGATTGAAAATAGGGTCAGAGCAATGTTGTACCAGATGTAGCAACTCATTTTGCGTACCTGCGTATGAATTTGAGTGTTTAAAGTTTATGTTTCTCGATTTAGAACACGTCAAAGTTTTATGTACTTTGACGACCTTTTAGTTAACCATCATTGAACAAGCTGCTACAACAACAATAAGAACACCCAAGTTAACTCCCGGCTAAATGCAGGGTTTGGGGAGTAGATGTATTTAGCCTTACCCCTAATTAGTAATTTAGTAAAGATACTGTTTCTGAACAATCCTCATAAAGAGTTTATAGGGAAGACAAGCATGAAAATCAATAAGTGGGGTGGAAACGTAGATATAGAGCTTGAAATAATATGGGGTGAAGAAAATTAAGCGAATATTAGAGGATACGTGCAGCCTTACCCCTAATTGAATGGACTGGCTGTTGTAAGGGAAACAAATAAAAGTAAGAAAATAGGACTTGAAGCATTGTTCACAAATAGACTTTTATACGATATCTTGCTCGACCCAGTTGGGGAAAGAAAAAAGGCTGGGAGAGTTAGAGCCCCATGACTTTGCTGGTCCCTTGTGGAGGCTTTTTGTGTATAATACTATGATGCATTCCTGGGAGCTGTTTCATTTTCCTGTAGAAACTGATAGAGGAACTATATCTCTTATTTAGCAATTTTAAAAGAGAGATCCCAAACAAAATTAGTGAAAATGATTTTACTAAATCTTGCAAATCCTCAGTATGTTGTAGTCTATAGCTCCTTTAATTATGTATCAGTTGCACTCCAGGCCTTTGGAGGTGAAGCTCTTTCCTTCTCAGGGATTATCCTGTTGAAATGGGAAAGATACAAAGATGTGATTGTGTAGGCTTCTAACAGGAATATGATCTTTTGGTGGCCTGTAAGGTTTTCGTCATTTATTATGACAACTCGATCTAAACTTTTAATGCTTCGCAATGTTACAGAAAGCCAAAAAGGACTATCAAATCCTTTTAAATAATCTTGTAAGTCCTTTAAGGTTCGAAGTTGAGGTGGTTGAAATTACTGGCTTAACGAATTCTTCATGGGTTATGACATTGCAAATTTTAAGCACTATCTCTCTTGATATATCCTTCAAGTGTATGCTGAATACTCATCACAATCTGTTCAACTATAATGCTTCTCAAGTTCAACAGACTTCCTTCAAGCATAATCATCCTAATATATGGTGATGCATTTGTCTTCGTACAGTGAGAAGGATTGCACTCCAATAGCTGCTCTGGGTGGGCATCTGGGTGAAGAATACCAAGTCCTTGGTGTAGAAAGCACAGAATCAAGAGAAGAGGCACTTGTAGCTTAAGAAGCGGAGAAGTGGGACTGCGGCTCTCAGAACCATCCTCACATAGAGGAAAAAGAAAACAGTGTGGCATTACCCAGAAGGATTTACAGACAAGACAGTTTCTACTCCGTAATTCTGACAGCATCTGCTCTGCTGTTCTCCGGTTATCAAGTTACGGAAAAGGAGATTGATAGTGTGGATGCTCTTTCATAAGGACAGGGAGCTTCGTTTAAACTGGTACCAGAAGGATCCACAGCAGCTTCTTGAGCTTCTCAATTTTACCATGTTCTCATGATGTTTTAATCAAATAGAACCTGTTTCTCAATCATCTACTCATCATGAGTATGTTGATTTCTGTTGTAATTTATAAGTTTATTTGTACAAACAAAATTACGTGAATATTGTGAATGTGTTTATGCAAGCAAATGTTATTACCCTTGTACATTATGACAGGCTTCAAAAGCATATCAGAGATTACTAACAGAAAGTCCGAAACATGTTTAGATCTTCTGTTGATGATTCGTAGTAAACTTTTTAGGCTAAGCAAGTAGTATATTTTTCGCACTTCGAATTATCCAACCACTAATATATTCTTCTTGACTTATATACGACTTAAATTGTGATGCATTTTCTTGGAGGGAGGGGGGGGGGGGTTGTCTATGTATGAATTCTTAGCATTCTTCGTATATATTCATGTCTATCAAAACAATAGAGCACAAATGTAACTTGTCCAAGAAAACAATTATCTCTAGAAAATAACTTATAATAGGTAATTACCTTAATCGTTCTAAACTTATTCCTATAATATCGTAGATTTTTGTCATAATGGCACATAATATCTCATATAATATATTTTCTATATTATTATTGTATGTAATATCTATCATATTCCATATACGTACATTAAGGCCAAAAGCGTTGTTCTTTGAAAATTGGCCCTATGAACACAAAAGCTGATGTCAAGTGTTAACACATCATTCTTTTAACCTTCTTATATAAATTTAAAATTAAGAATAAGTGAGAGAGGATGAATTATCTTATGTTGGTTCATAGTTAGAGTAAGAAGCCAAATTTGAGTTGTTTATTGTATAAACAAAAATGAGGTGGACTAAGAAATGATGATAGAGATTAGAGACTAGAGACTAGAGTTGATAACATAATTTTTCTACATATTAACTTAAACTGGCCACTGTTTTGCGGTGCTAATAAACAAAAGGGTCACTCATTTAGCGACTAGTCTAAATTTTATGTTCAAACAATTTCAAAATACTCATCTCGTTTGCAAAACCATCAATGGTGAACTGGAGAGGCACTATAAATACCTTGAGGTATGGAGAAATAAATTCTCTAGTAAACATCAGTTGACTCATTTGATCTAGTACGTACTACCCAAAGCATTAAATCCGCTTAGGTATGAAAGTATAAATACCCCATCAGTCCATCACAATTCATTCACACCCCCTTTACTCTCAAACAAAAAACATCATCCAAAACATACACACTTTGCAATGGACTCACAACCACCACCCCAAACCCCCACTCCACCACCACTTCTTACTCCACTCCCCTCTGACAACCTCCCTCCACCACTACAACCACCCCAACAACCTCCACAATCACCACAGCAACCACCTCAACCCCAACATCAACCACAATCAGTTCAACCCCCACCCCAACAACCTCCACAACTTGCACAGCAACCACAACAGCAACCCCAGCAACCACCCCAACTTACACAGCCACCACAACAACCACCACAGCAACCTCAACCACCACAGCAACCCCAGCAACCACCCCAACTTACACAGCCACCACAACAACCACCACAGCAACCTCAACAACCACCACAGCAACCCCAACAACCACCCCAACTTGCACAGCCACCACAACTAACTCCTCAACCACCACAACAGCCACCACAACCACCCCAACAACCATTTCAACCACCACAGCAACCACCCCAACAATCCCAACCACCACAACAACCACCACAAATTGCACAACCACCACAACAAACCCCTCAACCACCACAACAGCCACCGCAACAACCCCAACTTCCACAACAACCACCCCAAGTTGCACAACCACCACAACAAACTCCACCACAGCCACCGCAACAACCTCAGCCACCACAACAACAACCCCAGCCACCGCAACAACAACCAGCACCTTTCTCATCAATCCAAACCCCTAACCAAGACCCTACTAAAACAAACCCAACCACAATCTCTCCATCTTTTCCCCAACAACAACAACAACAACAACAACAACAACAACAACAACAACAACTCAGTAGGGTCCCATTCACCAGACCCTGGGTGGGCCCCCAACAAACAGCGTCACAATTTGCTCACTTTGCAACACCACCAATGTCTTCTACTAATGCTAAGACTAATGCTGCTTCAAATAATGCTGCAAGAGTTGGTGGTGGTAGCATTGTGATTGGAGTGCCTGCCGCGTCTTCGCAACCGACCTCCATGTCGTTTTCGACATCCTTTACGCCTCAGTACGGTGCCGCCCCCGCCCCACGGGCTCCTGGCAACGCGGCTGATGCTTCCACTACTACTTCTCAGGTTTGTTTCTTTATGTGGGTCAATTTTGGTTCTTGGGGTTGGTTCTTTATGTGGGTCAATGTTAGTTTTCGCAACTTAATTGCGAATATCTGTTAGTTGGTTTGATCAAATCATGAATCTTTATAAAATGTTGTGAACTGTTGTGTTTAGTTGGGTCAATTTTGATTTGTTGGAGTTATTTCTGTATGTGGGTCAATGCTAGTTTTTGCAATCAAATTATGAATCTTTATGACCTGCTATAAATATATGCACTGCTGTGAATCTGTATTAGTGTAGTGTGATCATAATTATGAATCTTTTTGAACTGATATGGATATGTATTAGTTTAGCTTAATCAAATTATGAATCTTTATCAACTGATATGGATTTGTATGAGTTAAGTTTGATCGAATTATAAACTTTGTATGAGCTGTTATAAATGTGTACTACTAGTTTAGTTTGATCAAATTATGAATCTGTATGTAATGTTATGAACATATTTTTGGGTATTTTGAGTTTAATTGGCTTAATTTTGGTTCTTGGGTAGCTTCTATATGCGGGTCAATGACTCAATGCTAGTTTTTGAGTCCATATTATGAGTTTTTATTAACTGTTAGTTTAAGCAAATTAGGGTATTGTATTTAGTTGGGTTCAAATTATGCATCTTTTGATATGTTTTGAACTTGTGTTAGCTTATTGTGTTTAGTTTGATCTGAAGTATGATTCTTTATGAAGGTTTTGAATATTTGTTCATTTAGTGTGCTTTGTTTGATCTAAAGTATGAATCTTTGTGAATGTTTTGAACATGTATGAGTTTGTTGGGTCAAAGTATGAATCTTTATGACTTGCTGTGAATACGTGTTGGTTTATTGTCTTTAAATGGGTTTAAAGTATGAATCTTTAGTAAGTCTTATGAACTTGTGGTATTTAGGGTATAGTGCTTAGTTGGCTACATGTAATGAGCTTGTATTTAGTGTATCTTGATTATTTGAGTCTAAATTACTAATATTGTTATAATGTTATAGGCTTGTAATAGTTCTAATTTATTGTGTTTAATCTGTGATAGAGGTTTGTTTGGATTGATTAAGGGCACTATAATAAGTACAAATGCAGTTTTCCTTTTTATTAACAGTGACATTGTTTTTTTGTGTCTGTCAAAACATTGTTCTTCGTAAAATTACTGGTTCAGTTTCGTTGATTGGTTGATTTTGTCATTTGGTTTGTTTGGGTCTATGGATGTGTGGGATCTTGTTTGGCCACAACAAAATTCTAGGAGAATGTACCTCACCATGAGACTGGCCTAAAACCCCAATAATATTGCCCCTTGTTTTCTAGGGACCACTCATCAATGTACATTACATGAGAGTATGAGACGTCTCATGATGAGGCAATCTCATAGTTGATCTGCTGAGAAAAGAATGTTACTTTAGGTTTCAGGACTAGTTTATGAAATGTTGGAGAACATTTACACTTGGTGGTGGGTGATTGATGTCAAGATTGTTTGGATAAGTGGGGAGTTCCTGGAGGAAGGGTTGAATAATCACCATTCGGATAATTTGCATGTAAAATTATGATGATTTTTTAGGAAAGTGACAGTCATTTAGGGACGAATTTGGTAAAGGGGAATCTATGGTTGCTATCTTTGATCAATGTGGTTCAGTCTAATGATATAATTGCTCAGATTTGCTTGGGATATTTTTGTGCGAGTATTTGTGTGCCGTTTGTTCAAGTAATCTTGTGATGGTGCGACCTTCAATTATTTTATTTAACTTCTCATATGTTGAGCAATAAATGGGTTTTTTGCAGGCAAGACCTAATATGCACGGAACGGCTAACATGGGGATGATTGGATCACAAATTCGGCCTGGTGGGGTTCCACAGTCAGCACTCCACCAGCAGCGACCTGTTCAGGCAGCTTCAGTAATTAGACCTCATACAACTTCAAGCAATCCGCCTCATGTTCCCCAAGTGAGTTTTTAGTTTTTAAAAGTTTGTTCCACTGTTGTTTAAGCAATTTGTCAATAGTATATGTGGCTAGTAGACTGTAGAGCGATTCGTGATTAATCTGTTATTTGTAGTGACTTGTGAGTACCTACATTCTCACTCCCCTTGTAAAGAACTTAAGATATAGGTAGATCCCAAATAGCAAGTGATCCAAGTTGGTTCAATAACATAATTGGTGGCCAAGAGATGTGGGCTATCCCTGCCTCTTCGATGGATTTTCTTCATGTTAGTTTTGTCAGTTGAGTGGGAGGAAGGAAGGGAATTCTCTCTGGAAATGTGCATTGTTTGCTACATCTTGGTGTATTTGATGAATTCACGTTGATTCTTAGGCAATAGTCAGTCTTTGGAGTTTGTGTGGGTGGTTTGTATATCTTGCTTATTTATGGGCGAAGGCTGATGGTGAGCGCTGGGAGGGTGACACGGGGTATCATTCTGCGTGTACTCTTTGGTTCTTAAGTATCTTTCACAAAATAAACTTCAGTTAAGCGACTAGAGGAAATGATTAGATTTTTACTTCAGTAGTGATGGGATGAAAAAAGTATTAGCCGGTGGGTTCACTAAAAGGTAGCCCTGATAGCTAAGTGGTTATGGTGTTTTCCTCTAGCCTTCCTCGCTGTATCTGTAACTCAAAGCAGGTAAGGAATTTTGGTCTTCATTTTACTAGTTGAAATACTTTTACAAGGTCTTTTGTGAGCCTTGCTTCCTCGTCATTTTCTACTTTGGGGCCTATAAGGCGGGTAATGGAAGCTGGAAGATACGTAGAATGGTAATGTGTGTTTCTCTGCGAATTGTTTTTCTTGGTGCTTAGATAGCCTTGCTGAGCTTCTTAATGCTATGATTTTTGCTTTTTATTGTCCTGTGGGGAATTCTTGGGATAACTTGCATATTGCCCCGTATGAGTGGGATGGGGGATCTTGTTGCCTGACAGGTTTTTGTTTGATTTCCATCCTGGATATAGTTCATTTGACGCATGATGAAATATGTATATCAAAGGAACATTCTCTTGGGACTTTAGCTGTAAACCTTTCGTTTTTGGTTACCTAGTTGACTCGCTCTCCTTTAAAGTACATTGCTTGGTTCGACGTTTGGGATTTTTTTTTTCTGTGGAACCTATGCCTAAGTGGCATGAGGTTTCGGGAAATTACATCTAGGTGACACGTGGTTTACATAATTACACATAGGTGGCCTATAACTCAAAACTTCAGTGGATTATACAATTGTCTGGTAAATTTACATTACATTTGGGACAGTTTAATTGAAATATGAGGGATAAAACATGTTCAAGAACTCGTAGTTGACTCACCTAAGTGTATTTATGTAAACCTCATGCCATATAGGTGTACAATTCAGGCCACCTAGGCGTAATTTTCCCTTTATGATATTTTTGAGGCTTAGAGTAGGCCAAAATGTTTGGGTCATTTGTTGGAAAAGTAATAAGTGTGGATCACGTCTTTTGCCTCAGTGTGAGTTTGTGTGCTGTGTTTGGTTTAGGGGTGGCAGCAATTTTTGAGGAGCAGTTGTTATGTCCAGGCTTTCTGGCAGATCTTCTCCAGCCAGGGAGGGTTTGTAGGGTTTGACTAGGAACAAAGAGGGGAACATGCTTTTGGAACGTATGCTGTTGGCTGTAGTTTGTTTGACTTGGATGGAGAAGTATCCCGCAAATGTCTTCACCCTTTGGTGTATGCTTGGGGAGAGGGATTGCTGGGGGATGGTAGCATTTCTAGCTTTTCTCTAGGAGAAGGGCATTGGTGCTTTTGACTTACAACTACCTATCTTAAATTGAATTGAAGCCAATTGCACTTGTGAAGATGCGAGGACTAACGGTGTGTTTGGGTAACAAAGGATGGAAAGGGAGGGGAGGGGAAAAGAGGGAAGGAGAGAGATAAGAACACCATTTGGATTGAAATGGAAGAGGAGGGAAGGGGAGAGGGAGGTGGAGGGAGAAATCAAGGGGAAGGTGGGTTCTGGAAAGGGAAGGAGAGACAAATCCTTTCAAATCTCTCCAAATCGGAGGGGCTATGGTTTGTTCATGGAGGAGGGAAATTACATCCCCTTATCCAAACAATGGATTTTAGTTCCCTTCTTCCACTCTTACAATGTGTGTGTGTGTGTGTGTGTGTGTGTGTTTGGGGGGGGGGGGGTATATTGCTCTTTGGTCGGTGTAGGCATATATGCTGATCCGAAAGGTCTCTTTATTCACTTGTTTAGTATCGTATACCTGTTTGTGCTTCTGTACCCTATAACTGAGATGATGTGATTCATCAGTTATATTTATTGTGCAGAATTTTCAAGGACATGGCATATTGAGAGCTGCCTCTGTTTCTCAGCCAAGTACAACACCTACCAGTACTTCACAAAGCCAACAGATCCCACATCAGCCATGGTTATCTGCTCAAAATCAGCGGCCCCCTTTGCCATCTCAGTCATTCAGACCTCAGGCGAATTCCCAATCATTGCAGCAAAGGTCCCATACCCCTCAACAGTCGCCTCAGCCTATGGCCATAACTTCACGTCCACATCAATTATCTCCTGCCCCACAACAGCAGCAACATTTTCCAGCAACAAATCAGTCCCAAGAGAATTTTGGACAGCAGTTATCATCAAGAGTTTCCCAACCCTTTGCAAACCAGCAACAAATTGCTAGGGTTCAGGGTCCAGGAAACCAAAGACTTCCTTCTCCGGTAGTGGGGCAAGCAGGCATTGTTCAATCTGTTTCTGCTGACAAAAACGGAGGTACAGAGGATGTTGAATCTTGTAACAGGATCATTAGTAAGAGAAGCATCCACGAGCTTGTTAGCCAGGTGCATGTTTTTGATGATTCTTCTTTTCTATGAATATTTCTAGTGATGATGTGCTTCCTTCCCATTTTTATTGTTTTTCTAGCAAGATTTACTGTGAACAGGAATGTCGCTTATTATTTATTTTGTTCTGTGCAGTCTTTGTGACTGCTAGTAGTATCTAGGTCGGAAGTCTAGTGATGAATCCTGCAGACAATTATATGTTCCCAACCATGAATCTGTGAGTGTTGAACTCAATACAAAGTACCATGGCAACTGAATGCCAACTTTCGGTCATGTAGATGCCTTATTGTTCAATAATTTGATGCCAATGCTTCATGCAAACACCTAAAAGAGATTTCAAACAAGATACATTTTCAAAAGTCTGGTACAGTAGATTAAAGAAAAAGTAGCAGGCATCCAAATATTTTCAGATGCAACTGCAAATTAAAATTTTAGTATGGAGAAGTGGGGTTTGCATAACTCGTGAACGCTGAGCCGTAAAATAAATTCTGAAAATCAGATAGAAGGGATTGTTCTAGACGGGAAGAGGTTGTTTTGGAAGATGTTGTTCTAGGTATGTTTTGATTTCTATGTGCGAAGAATATATCTGTTTACCAAAAACCAATGAGAAAGGATTCCATGAACTCTATACAAGCTTTTCTCTTTATAGACACTGAGCTTTGGCCCAGCTTTATGCTAATACAATTACCTTTTCAATTCATTGACAGGTTGATTCATCTGAGAAGTTAGATCCTGGAGTTGAAGATATTCTAGTTGACATTGCTGAAGATTTTATTGACTCAGTGAGTTATTGAATCTTGGTTTTCTGATTTTTCACGAGTTATTAATTATGCTTTAGCTGTACGTGAAAAGGGGTTCAAGAATATCTATTTTTGTCTTCTGAAGTGCAGGTTTCTCCATTTGAAATGATTTTTTATCTGAAATTTTGAAGTGTGAACTTTATTGATTTTGCTGTTAGGAGTTAGGACTTTATGATGATATAAATTAAAGTTTCTGTAATACTACAAACTCTGGTTACCTTAAATCAGTTTGTAGTCTACCTTTTTTTTTTTTTTGGTTTCTGAGAATGAGGATGGGTGGTCGGAAAGCCTTCCCTTACCTCCATAGACTCTGCAGCAGGGTCTTGTCTTGTTATTTCTGAGTCATCAGTATGCACGGATTAAAAGTTTATTTGCCATAGCTTGATCAGTTTTTTCTTTAAATAAGTTGACAGTGTTTTTCCATCCTTGTTTGTTATAATTTGGAGCAGGTTACTACATTTGGTTGTTCATTGGCCAAACATCGCAAGTCAAATACATTGGAAGCAAAAGACATACTGCTGCATCTAGGTCAGTGATATTGCTCTATTTGGTCATTAACGCCAGGTATTTGTCTTCTTTTTTGGTAAATATCCAACATATATTTGTGAATGCAGATAGAACTTGGAACATAACACTTCCTGGATTTACTGGAGATGAAATCAAAACGTACAAGAAACCAGTAAGTTAATATGTTATCCTCCAAAGTGACAATGATATCTGAAACTGATCCTTTTTCAAATGTCTTAAGCATTTGTGTTTGTTGCTGGTTTTGCAGGTTGTTAATGACATTCACAAAGAGCGCCTTGCTGTGGTTCGTGATAAATTTCTCTCTGAATTGGCTATTTATATTTTTGGATTTATTTCCCCATCCCAAGTTCCTCAATGTTCTTTCTGGTCTATCTTTTCCTTGCAGATAAAGAAATCTCATACGGGAGTTGAGATGATTAATAAAGGCTCTGCCGGTCAAGCAGCTGTAAATGTTAAAGGACATTTAGCCAAGGCGACTCCTAATGTGATCAGTTCCTGAAAGATCTGAAATATGGTGCAATTTTGAACTGCCAAGGGAACACGCATCTGCTAAGTACAATATAAGCTGTCGCATGAACTGCAAACCTGGTGAGCTCGAGGTTTTAGGACAATCATGAAGCTTGTGTTATGACTTGTGGACTTCGTTAAAGCTAAGCTCCTAAAATTGGAAGTATGGATGCTGCATAGCTAGCTCATTTTTTGAAGGTGTCTCAATTTTCTATATTGAAACTCCGGTAAATGTCTTCCTTGTCCCTGCATATACAGTCCACCTTAATGGAACTAAGATTCATGGAAGTCAGAATGGTTTGTTTCTTTTGGGGGATGTTGTAAAGGAAAAGAATGAGACTCGGCAAGGTAAAGATGAATGTAGTTACACTCTACAACTAAAGAACGTTATAAGAGAAGATGATTTTGTAAAATGACTGGTTCCTAGCGGTTAGTTAGTGTATAGTCTACAGCAAGCTCATTGGCATATGTAGGGGGAACTGGGAGAAGAGCTGCTCAATGTTATTAACTGCATGTTTAAAATGCATTATGATTCATTAATTTGTGTTATTGACTTGTTAATATGGCACTAATTTAGACTGCTTACACACTGATGTCTATTTCTTATGTCGCAAATTGGCTGTAGCTAAGTACAACTACCCAAGTTACAAAACCTTTACTTCCTTCGTCTCATTAGATAGTTTGCATTTGGTTTGAATATGTAAAAATAATCAAACTAAACATAAACAATTTAGATGGGACAGAGGAAGTATTTCATTTCAAAAATATTGTCCTAATGTGCATATTGTTACAAGTGATGTGAGAGTGACCCCATCGATGTTGGGAAGTAGTTAGAACTAAATCCACATGTTTTAGTGTTGGTTCATTGTTCTTTTCCTGGGGTCCTGACCAAGAAATCTATTGGTCTTGCTTTGGGGAGCGGTGGTAGCTTTTCAGACATGCCATCTGTAATTTCTTATCACGTAATCCCTGCAGGCTGATGCAAATCATGCAATTGTATGAACACCAAGGTAGATACTGTAGTGTAGATGCTAGTATGCTACACACACACACACCACTAAAACAGCAGCCCAACAGTCCAATCGTTGAGGATCTCTACAGTGAATAACAAGTGGTTGGTGACTCAATAATGGGAGGGTGCGCACTTTGAAGTTGAGCTCCCAAATGACAGAAAAACGTGGTAATTTAGGTCCACATGTACAAAGGGGACGATTTGATTAGGAAGTGGATTAGGCCCATCTAAAAAAGAACATAATGAGTTAAATTGGTCATTTTGAAAAAAAAAAACTATTCAAACAAAAAAGTGACTATAGTAAAATGCTCTTATTTTAAATTACATTAAACGATGCTATACCGTATTTCATATCAATAGTTTTTCTAGATGAACGAAATCACATTCCTTTCAATTTAATTTATTAAGCCAGTGATTGTTCATGAAGGAACTTGTCCATTGGTAGTCCTAAACAATGAATAAATCGGAATATTATCTCTTCGGATCATATACATTGAGTATCAACGTTCATAGACATCATAAGACTTCTTAATTGACTTTTTTAAGGGGAGTTTTTTTTTAATGATTTAGTAAATGTTTGGGTCAAATTGTGGATACAACTTTTCAACAACCTTAACAATTAAGGTGACTGATATTCATAAACTTTACTTAAAAAATCGAGCCGGTAATTAACCAATAACAAGAGCATTTGTTGTTGAAATATCATACTCGGTGGGTACAAATTTCACAACCACCCTCTTACATGATTTTTAAAAATATTTTTATTTTTAAAGGTAAAATAAATTATGTGAGAGGGTGGGTGTGAAAATTGGTATGTGTATCATCTCCTGTTGTTGTTGTTGTTGTTGTTGTTATACTATGATGATAAGAGCCCAATCTTCTAGCAGCGAGATGTTGAGTTTGAACTTGTTGCCTACTATTCCTTTCTTGAGTGATGTTTTTTAAAAAAATATTATCAAAAGCCCAAAAAAAAGACCCCTCTCCCCTCCCTCTTTCTAAATCTAGTCTCCCATTATAAAGCTTCTCATGGACAAAATTATCTCATTATTTATGCTCATTTATATTATCCTACTTATGAATAACCTAGGCTCTACTAATATTCATAACTCACTTTTTCAATAGAAGTTTTTTTTTGTAAATATAATAGGGGATTATTTGAGACCAAATATATTCCCGAAAGTCTTGTTAGAGATCGTCTACTAATATCTTAAAAGTAGACGGAGTCATTATAGTTATTATAGCCCAATCAATTTCTGCTTATAAGGAGCTTAAAAAATTAAATTACAAAAAATTGATTTACTTTTATAATAGTAATAAACAACAGTCTATTTTAATAATTTGTGAATATATTCCCATCAATTATTTGATTGAAGGGGGACCAATAACGTGGGTTAGGCCAAAATTCCTTATACTATCAAGCATGTGACAAATATAAACCATCAAAATACTCACATGGTGTATTGATTGAAGAGAACCTTAACGTGACTTAGGTACAAAAAATATAGGATATGCACACCTGCCTACCTGGCAATGACTCATTGGTCACAGTTGTATGCATCCCTTTGGTCCCCTTTCCCCTACAAATCTCAACTCACCCATAAAAAAGGAGGAATATATATATACCCAAGTATACCCCACCAAATTTTTAACCCTACAAAGATATTTTTTTTTTGATATAACCTACAAAGATTTATTTAATTTCTCGTATTATTTTTTTGGGTAAAATATTAATTTCTCAATATTTTTTTGGGTAAAATATTATTTTTTTAGTATTATTATTTTTTGGGTAAAATATTAATTTCTCAGTATTTTTTTTTTTGGGTAAAATATAAATTTCTCATTATATAACCCAAACATAATATAACACATCACAAAGTCATCATAACATAAAACACAAGTACATAAGAAACAAAACTACATAAAGTACATCAACAAACTAAACTAACTAACTAAAGTGTTGTGTTCAGAAAGAGAGATCATAGTTCCTTAGATTTTTTCGTACTTGGGAATTAAATCTCTCTCTTTCTTACTTTTTCAACCAACCCACTTTTTATTTTTTGTCTAACTTTTTATTTTTTCACTGTCATTTTTTGCACCCTACAGTAAAAAAAAAAGGGTCCAATTTTTATAATTTGATCATGGGTACAGTTGTGGAGGATTCAGCGCAATTCTCTGGTCTGTCAAATGGTGTTATTTTGGGGAATTCTGCACATAAGCGTGAGAAGCTCATCATTGATACTGACCCTGGGATTGGTATATCTTTTTATCTGATAAATAGTTAAATACCCATTGTTTTGTTCTTATTGAATTTGCTTTTTGTGGTTTTTTGATATGTTTAGTGAAATTTTAGTTGTTGATCATGAATTAATGATGGGTATTGGATTGTTTGATGATTGGTCAATGATTGCTTGGGTCAATGAGTGTGCCAGCATTTTCTGGGTTGTGATGTTTTGGTCAAGATCATTGAACCAAGGCTGTTGATTTATGTTTTTATCTTTGAGTATTTTGAGATTTTTCTGAATTATGCTAAGTTGCGTTTATTAGATGTCAGCTAGCTTAGCTGCTATCGAAGTTATATCCTCGTAGGTTCGGAACTGGTTTGGGTTGAGAATGATTGGTATGGTTCATATAGGAGTGGAAGTTTGATGCTTTCACGATTATGGTTAAAGGTCCATAATCCATCTAAAGCTTTTTTTAAGTAATGTTAGCTAGCTTAGCTGGTGTAAGAGTTGAAACTTTGTATGCATTGTTGTATTATGCTTTTACAAATGTGTGAAAGGTCCATAATTTAAAATTGATTGGTCAATGAGTGTGCCGGCATGTTCTGGCTTTGATGTTTTTCTACCAAGATGGTTAGTTTCTGAGTTTTTTTAAATACATGAGCTTTTAGCTTACTGAAGTATCTGAGTTATGCCAAAGTTGATCAACAGATGTCAGCTTGGCACAGTCATAGACTCATAGGTTTAAAACTTGTATGCATTGAGTGTGCCTTTTATGGTCTTAATAAGGGTGGTAGTATTATTCTCTCACAAGTGGTGTGAAAGATCAATAATCCGTAATCCTGGATATATTAGACTATCAATAAAGGATAATATATTTCAGTGGATGTTTAGGGTGAATTCAGATGAATTTGGGAGTTCAGGATGACATTAAATAAGGCAGCACCTAACGCTTAAGCACCAGTTGCCTTCAAGGAGGGGGGGGGGGGAGGAGATTAAACTTGTCATGATCAATCTGAGAAATGATGAAACTAACTTAAAACAAACTCTCATCACTGAGGTTAAGGGCCTGCTTATGACACAGTCTGAAGATGAAGATAAGAAGTGCTATTTAGGCCAGTCTGGTCAGACCTTCAAGCAGTACATTGGGCTTCATCTGGATTCATTTGCCCTAGGCACTTAGGTAGTTCCTGTATCATGTCCAAGTGCATGTGGCAGACTGTTAGGTTTTGGGAATTTGGTACCTGGATTTCAGCTTAACATCAGAAAATAGGGTGTTGAAGTAGCTATCAGATCATCCATTCATGAGAATTTAATTATATGTGACTGGGAGTTGGGACATTCTAAAATTCGGTACTTGGGCTGGATTTATGTTATCAATTTAAGAATTAAGTTAGCAAAATCCTTTTGGTATTTATGTCTAAGGCAGGTGTGAAAAAGTCTGTTGGCTAGAAGCTTTTGTTGGTCATATGTGTTCTTTATTTTTAATGAAGGTTGATGAGTTTTGATCACGTTTTTGCACTTTTAAGGGTAAGACTGCTTATATACGATCTGCCCTAGCCCCTAGGTTGGACCATTGGAGCGTTGTTAGAGGTATTGCAGGTGATGTTATAGCTTGGAGGGCTCATGAGTTTTAAATAACAGTTTGTTAGCCTATCATCACTGAGATTCTGGTCTTCTTGGAGATGAAGCCATTTTTTTATCACTCTGGCAGCATCTCCGTCATTTACTGTAGTTGGTGCAACAAATTCATGAGTTCAGCTTGTTTTTTGTGTAGTTATGGACAGTATCTAATATTAGACTGGTAGTCGTTCACAAGAATCTCATGTAGAATATAACCTTGAAATTTGGAACTTGGAATTCATTAGCATAAAGTTTTGGATTCTGCAACTGGTTGGAACTTATTTACCAGTTAACCAACTTGGTTAACCTGAAACAAGCTTCATGTAGTCCTACTTCCGCGCATGAGGCTAATCCAAAACTTGTTAGTACTAAGGCTCTGAAGGAATGCATATATATAATATGTTGTCTACTAAAATTAAAGGCTGCTCTTTCTCTTTCTGCCATCAATATGTATGTCGACTTAGGCTTGCATGTCCTGATCCTCCCAGTCTCCCATGAGTACTACAGTAAATGTTGTCTTTATTTGCAAATATTGATAGTGTAGGGTTGGGCTTTTACTGAAATTTGTTTGCACTTTACAGATGATAGCATGGCCATCCTAATGGCCTTTCAAACTCAAGAGGTTGATATTATTGGCTTGACAACAGTTTTTGGCAATGTCTTCACAGAAGATGCCAGTCAAAATGCCTTGCTCCTGGTATTTGTTCGCTTTCGCCTATTCAGTATTCCATCCTTCTGTTATTTATATTCAACATTACTCACTGATGTTAATGTGTAAAAGGATAGTGTGAGATCGCAGGACGGGCTGATGTTCCAGTTGCAGAGGGCAGCCATGAGCCTCTGAAGGTAGTTCTTCTGAACTTGTTGTTAAGAGCTGAACCGTTATTTCATTATGTTTGTTGAAGCTCTGCTAAGCACAACGAATGGAATTCAGCTATTCTGTCATCTCTGCTTTGTGTTCAACTAATATGATCTCAGCGGAACTTATAGTCTCAGCTATGTAACCCAGTCTCGGATGCCTTCCAAAGTATATGGATCATGAGATTGAAATTTTTAAATTGAAAATTTCATGAGGTTAGGTGCTGAAGTTTGCATATTCCCATTTTTGTACTGCAGAATAGGACAAAATTACTCTTTAGGTAGTGTACCCACAGTTTAGCTCTGTCACTATAGTCCGTTAATGACTTAATGTGCACATAAAGTCATACACCCAATTTCCAGCAATTGATATGAGTCACCCTCTCCCCTTACCACATTTAGATGATCGATCAAATAGTTTATATAAAGCTTTTTTTCTTGATTTGCTTGTGATTTTTCTCTTTCACTGTCTTTTATTATTCCGGGGAGGGGAATATTATCAATTTACCATCTTTCTGGTGTTTGTTTGAATAACTACGACTCTTGGTATAAGTATTCACTGTAGAGATGCATAGTTTATGCTAGTATATTTTTTCTGATCACTTACATAGGTCCAGCTCTGATTCACCTGATAGTTTTGAAAACTAACATACGTAGAAAGAAAAACTTTATACTAGAAAAATTGAGGTTCTAGTATAGCTTTACCTTGCTCTTGGAAGCAGGATTGACTCTGGATTCCCATCATGGTTGTTCTGCTTTTAATTTCATATATTTTAGTCAACACATTACACTTAGACTGCCACCGATTACTAATTTTTGCATCTTCATTGTCTCTGCAGAATGGGATAATCTTTTGAATACTGTTGTTATAGTAGATGATAATCAGCTCCGTCTATCACATGCTACTTTGATTTTGTGCTTCCTGTGCTTTCTTAAATTCCATAGTATCCACCTGTAGTTATCTCTGTGAATTTACTTATTGACTGATGTTACTGCAATCCTCGAGAATTTCTTCTGGTTATGCCAACATACAGAAAAATTTTCTGTTACAATACATAATTAATAATCCTCCCTGCCTGTTAAGAGATGTTATCTATTTTGTGGATCTAGTGCTCTATTATCATGTCAATTGTGACACATTCTTTATATTGAACAGGGTGGCAAGCCACGGGTTGCTGATTTTGTACATGGTTCTGATGGATTGGGCAACATGTATCTGCCACCTCCAAACACGAAAAAGATTGAAAAAAACGCTGCAGAATTTTTGGTTGGCAAGGTTACTGAATACCCTGGTGAAGTAACTATACTGGCATTGGGGCCGCTAACAAACTTAGCTTTGGTAGGTTCGCACTGTTTCTCTTGTAGCTCTCAAAGTTTATAGTGTAAGTGATACTCATGAAACATTCATCTGTTGCAGGCAGTCAAGAGGGACTCATCCTTTGCCAGCAAAGTGAAGAGAATTGTGGTTCTTGGTGGTGCTTTCTTCTGTCTGGGAAATGTTAATCCTGCTGCTGAAGCAAATGTAACTCTTGACTTTTGTTACCTTTGTCAAATACTCATTGAAATTGATCATGTTATCGCCAAGACAAATTTCAAATATCTAATCTAAATAATTAATCCGAGCTTCAAAAGTTTTCAAAGGTTCTTTTCTCGATTAGCCTCCTGTTCCAATTTGTAATCCTTTTTGATTTGTTGCTTTTGCTTGTGCATAGATCTATGGGGACCCTGAAGCAGCTGATATAGTGTTTACTTGTGGGGCTAATATCACAGTCGTTGGCATTAACATCACAACCCAATGCAAACTTACAGGTACAGTTCCCTCTTTTGATGCAGTTTTTAATTCTTGTCTATTGTTGTTATTGATGTGATATGCCTCAAGATGGTCGCAGACGAAGACCTTCATGAGCTAAGAGAATCAAAAGGAAGACATACTCGGAAACTTACAGATATGTGCAAATTTTACAGAGATTGGCATGTGAAGTCAGATGGTTTACATGGTAATCCCACTACTATTTTTCTATACGTGCTTTAACATGTTTGAGAACTTCTACAGCCCTAGTGTGGTTGTGCCCCAATTTAATTGGTAAGTTCAGTTTAATAACGCAACAAGGAACCTGTTTCTGAATTGTGCCTGCAGGTATATTCCTTCACGACCCCGTCAGCTTTGTAGCAGTTGTCAGGCCCGATCTCTTTACATACCGGAAAGGAGTTGTGAGAGTCGAAACTCAGGGGGTCTGCGTGGGACATACATTGATGGATCAAGGCCTGAAAAAGTCAGTTGAATTTCATTTTCCTTTTCCCTCCAGTTCCACCTATAATCATGTTCTTTCCTAAATTCATCTTCTGTCTTCTAACTTGTGGTCATGTTATGCAGGTGGAACACAGACAACCCATGGACCGGTTACTCACCAGTATCGGTGGCATGGACAGTGAATGTCGAAGAAGTCCTAGCGTACATAAAACGACAATTGATGCGACCTTGAAGTAAAGGAAAAGCTGCAAACAGCCGTGAAATTATGTATTTAACACCAAACACCTCGTTTCAGGTTGCCTGTCTTTGTTAATATTGATATTCACCAGTTCCACTCCTTACCCATGATTTGGGTTGGGTGGCTGATAGTTTATCTGAACTTGCTCCCACCATTGTTTATTGAAACATATTCTCTTCTTTGGTAATTATTCAGTTACTTGTATTATATTATTAGTTAAACTATGGTAGCAATTATTATGGTGCTCCTTTACCAGAATAAACCAAGGCTTATCAAAGGGTATACCGTTCGTGTCAATCCTCAGAAGTTTTATAAAGTCAACTGAAGAATCTTGTTGTTTCACACTTGTGACTTTGTGGGATGGTTCATTATGTGGTTTGCTCGTGTCATAATGCATCACGATTAATGAACTTTAGTCTTTGACCAAGTTTATACTACTCCGTATAAAGGTTTTTGCCCATAATTTTTAGCTTGGCTTCGATCATTTTAATTTTAGTTTTGTCTGTTAATCACGTTGCAAATTCATAACTTCTATGCCTGAATTCAGATAAATTATTTTGACCCCATTTTGGCCTTTCTGAGTTTGGTGAATCGTGGAAGTAAATATTGGTCCTAAGACAAAATGTCAGTAAGGAAAAAAAGATTCTACGGAAGTACTCCTATGAAAATTGTTATAAGATGAAGTTCTATCAAATGAACCATAAAAACGAAAAATTTAAAGGCAATTATATTTGGTATTCTGGAAAAATGTGATCTACCATGAACTTAAGTAAGGCACCAAACTTACAGTTGCACATGTCATGTGAATAAAGGTCAACTGCTGCATGCCTTTTCTATTTTTTTTTTTCCCTCTTTTATACAGATCTGATAAGTTCATAATAATACCCAAGTTATTTTTTAATATAAAACAATGCAACTGTATAAAATACCAAAGGTGTAAGACCCCAAATCGACTTATGAGAACCTTCTGGACATGGTCTTCAGTTCTTGCAACCTTAGCTAAGGTATGGGAGCATTTATGTTTGCCTTTTTGAAGGCATGTATGAATGGTGGATTGCACTTGGCACATACTCCAATTATTTCAGTATGCTTTGATAAGAACTCTATACTACTAGTTCGAGACTTAGTAGTTCATGAGATGTATTTAAGTACAATCATTGAGACACTTATTGTTGTCTTCTACACGATATATGATGTGTAGGATATCTAGCAATGTGATGCAAAAGCTATTTGCTATTCTTAGTGAAGAAGCCAGAACATGTTGACCCACCCTTTTAACAAATTAGTTAAACCAACTTTCTCTCCATCTGCACACACGTATTATTTCATATTTGATGCAGACTTGAATCTCATAATCTAGATTTCATAGAAAAACAAGTCACCTACCACAATGACAGGCTCATTTCAACGTCTTCTAAGGTCCTCTAAGAGAAGCCACAACCCACTCCAACGACCTTAGCTTGTTATGTTGTTCCTTAGAGAAACATATTATACATAATATACTTTCCTAGTAGTTGAATTGGTCCTTTCAACTATATGCATGTCATTGATCCTAACAAGAAACTTCCCATAATACAAGTTTGAAATATCAATTTCAATAGCCACCAGCAGCCACGCAGCCCACTCTAGAACGTCTTAATCATTTAGTAATAGCCCTTTATATACCAACAAAAATAATCAAACTATGACATATTTATTTATTCATCAACAACATTAGACATGGCACAAAAAGTCTCATGGTACTCAGCTTTGTTCCTAGCATACTTGCTGGCTATGAGCATATGCAAGATATCAGGGCATATAAACGAGCCTTGTGATGAGATTTATGTAGTAAGAGAAGGAGAAACACTTCATTCTATAAGTGACAAGTGTGGAGATGCTTACATACTTGAAGAAAACCCACATATCAATGACCCTGATGATGTCTTCCCTGGTCTTATCATCAAGATCACTCCTTTCAAGAATAGGTAAATGAAGTTGTATCTATGTAAATGTTATTTTTGTAGTACATGTACATATTGTACCTCATATGTTTAAAGAGGATTGGTGTTAGGAATTTATATATGTTCCATAGGAGTTTTGTTTTCGTCTTTGTATCTTGGGTGTGTTTCACACACTGTTTCGGCATATTTGCCTTTAATATAATCCTCAAATTTCATCGAAAATGGAGGGTTCATCTTGTAGTTCATGTGTATAGTACCAGAAGTTCTCTGATTTTCAGTTTGCAATACGATAAAGTCTCAATTTTGGATTGCCCCTCGGTTCTATTTCGAGGTCTAAGACAACTAACTCACACATGACCCTAACAAATCTCTTTTTTACTCGTAAGTCCTTTGGAGCAATGGACGACTCATGACTCATGAAATATTACATATGTGAAAGTAAAGCTTAAATTCTCGGTTTTCAGCTCATTTTGTTATAGTAGAAGAGCTTATATAGCCTTAAGCTCACCGATGAGATCAAAAGCCGCTGACTAACAACAAATTTCTGCTGTTTATGAACTTTATTATAAGATAAACAGGAAAAATAACGAGAACTTGCACTCAGAGACAGCTATTAATCAGAGTTCATAAAAGGCATATCATGTGGAATAATTGTATACCTTTATGAATCACTGTATGGAATATTTCATCATAAAGGTCACACACACATTTTATGTTGTAATTATAACAGGTAGTTAAATGGTGATTGTAGAAACTGTAAATGTCGGTAAAAGAAACAAAACTGAGCTGATAGACTGCATACATAACAAGGAGGAGATTTTCTGCTCATTTAGAAGGTGGGAGCCCCTTTGAGGGCGCTGGGGACCCTGGTGTATTGGTATTGTTGTTGTTAGAAGGTGGGAAAAAGATGGCGTCTGACATCCTCTTGGATCGGAATTGATTCTCAAGGTCTGGTTTCACATTCAAGGCTGCTTGCAGTACTTCAGGAGATAAAGCCTTCCAGGCTGAAGTTTTTCCTGCTAAGTGCGTAAATATTGGGCTGCAAAGACAAAATCATCCACATAGTCAGTCCGTTGAGAGACTTAACAAAAATACTACACACATTTTTAAGCAGCAAATTTATCGGCAACCAAGCGACAAAATCATGCACGCAGTTCTATAAATTTTGGCCTCGTTCTCTACATGGTATTTTCGTAGGAACTTTTTGAGAATATCAGGAAGTTCAATGAACTTTACTGAGGTTTTGAGAACTTTCGAAACTTTCTGGAATGCCTCCAAAGTTCCTATATGCAGAGCATGGCCTCGATTTTTCTGTTCCATTTGTACATAATCAGTTGTAGGTTGCTTATAAAGAATAAACAAGTGGCCTACACTTCCCGTCTTGAGGTATCAGAACAACACTTACTTGCACTAATGATGGGAAAAACATAAAACTCTGCTTCTCAAGATGGATGGCTTTGTGATTTATGCATCATATGGTTAGACAATGGCTACTTTCAAACTTAAATGCTATCTGATTTCACAGCATAAGGTCCCAAGAAGCAAAATATGTTACAATTACGGATGATACATATGTGAAGGATTACTTACTTGGGTGTGGTGATGATAGAAAACCACTCCATTCCTGAAGGATCAGCAATCTTCGAGACCACAAAGAACCTAGGAACTATGAACAATTGGCCTGCCTTAATAGTAGTCTCCAACACTCTTCGACCATCAATACCCACAACCTGGACCCGACCACTCCCCCTTACAATGTAGGTGACCTGAAGGGCAGAGTCACATGAAAAGCCAGGAGAACACATAGCACTCGAGTCCAACCTCACAAGGTCAGCTCCAAGGCCAACTTCCCCAACCAAGGGCAAGTTTTTGGTGTTCAGAACAACCACTCTCCCCCCGTTCTTAATGTCGACATCTAATGGAGCTTCCTCGCAGTTCAATACCATGCCGTTCCTGTGCTCCTTCTTGGGTTCGGGCATTTTAACTGTTGCGTCAAGCTGGACAATGCCGCTCCCAGGCTGACTTCCAACAAGATTGTTCACTGTCTTTTCATCCAAGTCCCAAGCTCGACTCACAAATTCTGTACTGAATCCAGTAAAAATCCCATTTGAGCCGGTCAAGAAGAAGTCGGTGAAGCGGCCTGCCTTATGGGCTTTTGATGTGTCGCCAAGGAAGAGAACGATGAGCTCTGTGTCTTCTTTGTTGTAATACCAGGTGACTACTCCAAAGGGAAGAGCGATTGCGTCTCCCTTCTTGATTGCAAGTAATTTTTCTTCCTTCTCTGGGAGCACAATGCCAGCAACTCCACTGCCTGAAGAAAATCAGATAGTAAATTTGTGTTACAGGCAGAGAAAGCAACTCAGATCACATTTCACCAACGTCTATCTATATATTGACAAAGTATTGCTTCAATAATCTAAAAACTTGGTAATCCAGGTAACCTATTAACAATTATTTTTGAATAGGCCAGCAACTAATGTATGCTACATATGTTGTTGATCATCTTTGAGGCCTGTATCTTGAAACTCGTATAGGGAGTATTGAAAGGATCAGAGTTTGTTGATTTCATAGTACTCATCCCATGGAGCAACTTTTCATAATTCATTGACATTTTCAGAATTTCTTGCTCTTAAAAATGTACCTAATATTATTGTTGACACCTTTCTAATTAAGTGATTACTATAATTATTTTACCACAACCTCTCTATATATGTTACCGTACGTAATATATAGATGAATAAGGTTGCATCCACTTGACCCCCCTGACCCCGCTGGAGGAGAAGCCTCTTTGTAGGCATTGGGGTAATGTAGTTGTTGTCGTTGTACTTAAATAAGTTCACCATCAATCGAAGCCAAATTAAAAGTACCATTAGGGAAACATCGCACATAATTTATCTCAACATCATACTGCCAAGTTCTGCTATTAGTTTTATATTCAGCACACAATTTAACTCTGTAAATGATCGAACAGTTGTCTAAGATGAAAAATTATTAAGGCAATCGAACACATTACATTAACAATTCAAAAAAACAGTTAGCCTACCTGATTTGATGACATGAAGATAACAAGTTTTCCACTTTAAGGGGGATTAATCACACACTGATTATAGTAATGATACCCTTATTTTAGAAAGATGAACTTGAAAACTCATGTCCTAGAAACCCAATTGCAAACCATAGAAATAGAGGTAAAACATAAATGAAATATACGCATTCACAAACAAATAACATGATCATACTCAAGATCGGAAATACGCTAGCGACTTCATGAAGATACCCTTTAATAAATCTCAACAAGAGTTATAAATATCAAAATCAAATCTCTAAATGCTTGATTCAAAAATTTTAAGGCAGGCATTAGGATTTAGGATTATGAGTATACATTCAGATATACTCCATAACTTACATTAAAATGTCAATGAATAGGGTAAGAAGAAACATAGTATATATATGTCAATACAACCGAAAAAAGGTAAAGGAAGAAAAGAAAACGTTACCTTGAATAACATAGGCAACCTTATGGGAATCAGAATAGGCAGGAATAGCAAAGCCATTCTTCACAAGAGCAAGTTTCGAGGCGCCAATGTTCCCTTCACGTAGCATGGGAAGCTCAGAATCACACCATGCATAATATGCGCCTCCAGTGCCTGCATGCACCTTGGCCGCAGACCTGGGTGACAGATCCACATCCATTTTCTCCATTGATCTAAGCTCTCTCTTTTGATATTTTCCTTCTCCTAGATGCAATACTGAAAGCTGAAATATTGATCAAAGATGCAATTCATATAACAGATGGTGCACAAAGCTTATATGTGGCCGTAAGGTATTATTTATAGGTAGTTATTTGAGACAACTTATGTTTTAGCAATATATGGATACACTTGTTTCAATCTTGTTTAATGAATTATAGATAATTGTGTGTTAAAGATTAACCCAAATGAAGTTTATTTTACTTCTATCTCGAGAAAGGTTACTATATTTAGGGAACTAGTTTTTTAACCCCATGCAATGCATGGTTTAATATCTATATTAAATATATAAATAAATAAAGTATATAAACATCTTTTATATTAATCAATTTTTTGAAAGATGTGTATATGTTTT
>CAAKMY010107006.1:317-12699 GCA_901111285.1 Corrigiola litoralis | reverse complement strand
TTAGGCTAAACAATATATGTTCCTACGTGAGAGTTGCAGTTTTGAGCGTATCTCTATTACGTTTAATGATTTGGGTTGAATAAGAAAGTCAGCGCATAATAGGGATATATATCTTTTACATAATAGGGATAGATATCTTTTAAAAGATTTTTAGAAGGTTTAGGGAATATAGAGTCTAATTAGTTTTACATTCTAGTTGACAAAAGTACCCCTGTGTTGTACCTACAACCTGTTGTATGGTTCTCGGATTGGTACTTGTATAGCATGATGAAAATAATTGGCTTGGTTGTTAAAATTTGAAAAAAAATGAGTTTTTAATTTTCTATTTATAACTAATATTTATTAGCAATCCTTGTATTCATATCATAAGGTACAATAGTTTCTTAATGATATTTGAAAAACGATAATGATAATTAATAATAATAATAATAATAGATGTATAATAGTGTCTTAATGGTATTACTCAAAATTACAATACTTAATTTATTATGATGATTGTTGTCAAATGATATAATGTTTACTCATTCTTATTTCTTTTTTTTTTATTTATTTATTGAAATAGAGGGATAGATATCGTTTAAGTATTACACAAAGACCAGCTGAATTATCGACATAGAACAAGGTCTTTGACTATCAATTCAATTTAATCATATATAGAGGAAGTATTGCACAATGCACTAATTAGATCAACTGATAAGAGTCGTTGTATCTTAATCACATGTCTCAGGTTCGACACCTTTTAAAATGCAAGTCTTATAACTTAGAAGGAGAGACTTGCCGCCCTAACAATCTTGTCGGGCTCAAATTCGGACTAAACTAGTTGGTTAAAAACAAAACATAGATATATTTTTTTTTTGTTTCTCCAATCGTCCAAATATTTGGTTTTTGAAGTCTCGTAGAAAGTGACGAAAAAAAAAAACCACAATCACAAACCACTCTGAACATGTCAAGTGGTCCGCACACTTGGGCCTATTCATAGAGTGGGCCAAAGTCAACATTGTCATACAGCATGCTTAGTTGAGCCCTCCTCATTAGCTATTAAGTCCCTACAGGAATACAGAGTAGTTAAAAAAGAAAAGCATCCCCTATAGTTGAAGGACAAAAGTGTCGCTGTTTTGAGATTGTTATATTACTCATTTATATTTGCACAAATTTGTGAATTTGGATACCATTCGATTGCGCCATCATATTTTTCATTAAGGTAAGTAAAACTTCCATTAGAAAAATGTAAGCAAAAACAAATTCAAGGATTTAAAATCAAACAACAATTTCCTATGTGTCCTATTGGGCCTAAATTGATGCGGACTTTGGAGGAATAGATTGAATTTGGAGCTTGAATTGACAAATATCACATTGAAAACTACAAGACTGGAGTAGGATGGTGAACACCAAGGAATACATATAAAAAATAATGATACCGGCAACAAGATGAACCCCCTTCATCCTATTCTTCTCTTATTAGCTCTGAGCTGCTTGTCACGCTTGCTCAAACGAACATCTCTTCCCAAATTCCCTTTTCAGTCTATGTATATGCATGTTGAAATTTCAACATTGTTTGTGTAAAAAAAAAAAAAATTGTACATGAATAGTGGTAAATGTGTAAAGGAACTCCTCAACATTTAGGGAAATCGCTTGGAGGCCGTATTAAAGATTCGTTTGGTCCTTTGCCATTGTCCACCAAGAATGCCATTTTCAATCCCCATGTTGTGTGAATCTCCAAATGACAATGCAAGAACCACACCCCTGCAATCAACAAAAAACCAACTTTACGTTTGGGCACGACATGGTGAATTGGTGATGCTTGATCATATATACTAGTGACTAAGTAGGGTCGAACCGAAGTATTTAAAACCGTGGTAGCTATTCTACTATTTTTTGCTATAAGTTTCTATCTTTCCTACCTTCTTAAAAATCCTTTTTCAACTCTTTTCTCACATTTTATAGATTCTGGAATAGCATGCTTATATATCCGCCCTCGCGGTCGCGAGTAAATTAGTACATACTGTTGCATGTATGAAAATTACCTGGATTATCTGCTCTAAACCTGATAGCTGTCCATCCACCAGATGGCACTGCAACAGTGTTTCTCTCCACAGGATCAATGAGGTTGAAGTTCTTTGGATCCTTGTTAGGATTGAAGTTACCTAGACCTTTTCCAACTACAAAGAAATTAAACCCATGCAAATGGAATGGATGGTTTTCCGGGGCTATCAACGCAGTGTCTTGCAACACCAATTGAACAGTTGCATTGTAAGGAAGCCTGTACAACCTAGTCCCTGTCGTGGTCCGAAAATTTGTGACCTGATTGCCTGTATAATTAAAAGCAACAGGAGGCTTTGCTGGAAAATCATCAGTAAAAACTCCACTTATGTTGAAGTAATGAGCTTGGAGAAGAGAAATTTTAGGCATGACAAAGGTAACATTGTTGATGTCAGCTACCACCCTAGACCCATTGACACAAGTCGAGCAGGGGTTCACCCCTAGTCCAACAGCAAATAGAAGAGAGTGATCAACTTGTTGGGGAACTTTAACAGGGTATTTCTTTGAATTTAGACCTCGAAGGGCATTGCTGAAGTTATTAGCCACCGCGGTGGCATTGATGGGTGGTGGAGCGGTGAGGGTGGTAGACAAGGCCAAGGGTCGTGCTGTGGCATAACGGACTGTTGCAAGGCCGGTGGCATTATCCACCGGTATAGGTGCATCCATAAAGGGCGAAACAACCACCAAGTATTTTCCCATAGCCTTATTATTTGCTTCAAGGATCACATTTGTGGTTTGGCCCGGGGCTATGACAATTGTATCAGTTTTAAAAGGTTTTACGTAAGTGGCATCAACTTCAACCACTGTTAGATGGTGGCCTGCGATTTTGAAGAAGAGTTCTTCATTGAGTGCAGCATTAATGACACGAAGCATGTATTTCTTGCCTGGTTGAACAGCTAAGTTGAATAACCCTGCATTGTTTATAATGCATATACATTAGACCTAGGCGATGAATTAACATGTGTACGGGTTGTGATCTTGTAACATATATAAATATTGAGATTACTGGTACGCGCGATTACTTTGTGAATTGCAGCCCCGAACGGGTCCTGGATATCCATTGATTGTATGAGCATCAGAGACATTGGGTGCTAAGCCAGACTTCAAAGCTTCATTTATCACAGCTTCAACATCTGATTTCCACCATTCGCCTATACATTTCATCAAAACCATAGCATGTCAATGTAGGAAAAGCTTGTATTGTACTTTTGTCCATATTATTTAGTAATCCACCTAGTTGAGCTTAGACCTTTGATCAATTAACTTCAGAATATTGAGTACACAATATTGCATAAAGCTGTTAGCTAGATTAGGTATCTTGTTGCTTGTTGAGTGATTAGGTCTATGTATCATCTAGAACTATTGAAGTTGAGACTAAGCAAATTGCTTAAACTTATAGTGTTATACCGTTTTTTTTTACACTGATGTAAGTTAAAAGCAACCCATATTAATTGTTGTTGTGTCACATGTCCTATTTTATGATGTGACACAATATATGCATTTGCCATTATGGAATAAAAGACATGCATTCCTAATATTTTTCAATTCTTGTATTTACTTTGTATTCGTGTTATATTGTGTATATATATATGTATATATATGTGTATTATGTAATATGCCATGACACATTACATAGAACAACAATAGTGCGCCACTAGGTCTTCATTAGAGCTTACCCAAGACGACGACGGCTTCCTTGTGGGGTTTGGGGAAAGGATAAGGGACTCCGAGCTTGGGCAAGATGACAATAGCACCATGGAGTGTAGCTCTGAGCCAGAGGATATGGGCATGCCAGAGAAGAGTTCCCCTTTGGCCTGTGAGGGTGAAGTTGTATGTGTAACTTTGTCCTGGCTGTATTGGGCATTGTGTTATGTATGCCGGCCCATCTGACCACCCTGTCCTAATTTGCCTGATACCATGCCTGAACCAACAACAATATCAATATACAAGTCAATTGTTGGCTATTTTACCAAAAAAATAATAAAAAATACTAAGATAGAAAATGGTCATCTAAAATATATTGAAACATGTTTAAAATCTCGCATCAAAATTTGAAAACTCAATTGTTTTGATATCTAAAACGCTTGGTCATAACTTATTATCACATTGTATTATTCAAATATTTGCGTTTTCTTTTGACAATTATAATTATTTTTTCTCTATTATTTTTCTAGAAACCTTGATAAGAAGATAGTAATGGAGTTAGAGGACCACATTCAAAACGTAAGGAATTTTTTTGCCCGTGTGGACAACAAAAACATTATAATTAGTTTTTTCTTTTGATCTAAATAGTTTAATTTTGAGGTAGAACAAGTTTATCCGATGAGGGTCATGTCAAATTCTGACGAAGTATACTTAAAGGATGATCTTAATTAAACGAGGCACTCACCAATGAATGGTGACATTATACTTGACATGGTTGACCACCTTCACTAGCACTGTGTCATCCTCCCTTGCAACGATTGTGGGACCTGGAAACTTTCCGTTGACTGTCACAATTGGTTTTGTTGAACAGTGTCTGGTTGTATTCTTCAACACCACCTACAAATTATAATGTGGCAAAACTTAGAACATAATATCACGGACTGTATATCTTGCTAGTTTAACACAGAGATGTCATCACTCATCAGTTTGGACTTACTATTATCCATTGCTCATCATATATATAGGAACTTAATCATTAATTAATACAAGGCCAAGTATTTAGCTTTTGGATTGGTAAAAAGAATTATACACCAACTTGTATGAAAAGTACTTCTTACACAAATGCTATGCCCTATGCCTGTATGAGCATTTAAATCAGTTGGATTCCAAACTAAATCGGCTATTACAAATCAACAACGAGAGGAAAATTAATTTATTCTCAAATATTTTTTTTTTTGCATGGTTATACACTTATAATATGTGGCACATGCATATAATGAAAGAATATCCTTGCACAATTGCACTTACATTAAACTTGTAGTGGCGAACCCGACATTCAACCAGCAACGCAGGTAATAAGCAAGCTACTATGACCACGATCAACCCTCTCTGAATCCATGTTGCCATCTCCCTCTATCTCTCTTCGTTGATGTATCGGTCGTTTAAGAAGTTATTCAAGAGTTTATATATCTGTTTTTTTCAGCTGTATGCTCATGCAAAGCTGCCAATGACACAAGATTCACCAAAGGTAAGCCTTGGCTTATAAAGGATTATGCGGACGGGGTATGTTTGCTACATGCACATTGCGAAACTGTCATTGTTATACGTTGCTGATCAGTTGGGTAAGTGAAAAGGATACCTGAAATGAACTAGCTGGAACTTGAGACTGAAATATGCATGCTTTCCTTGTAGACTACACCAAAGTGGTTAATGTGTTGTATGCACATACTGAAAGTTAGTAAAAGCCCTGTTTTTAAAGCTAAGATATATAGTTCGCCAGTTTCGATCGCCTCTTTCCATCTACTCGTACTTCATTTTGAGAACCCATGCATTGACAAAATGGGTTGGCCTAACACTCTGAAAATATTGGTTAAAGTACAACGGAACCGGTCGAGCTACCAATAACCAAACAGAACCATAGATTTCCACCAACTATGTTAGTTATGTACTATACCAGTTTACAATAAGGTCAAATTCATGACATAACTAATGAGTTAATCAACATATGAAAGCTACTATATATATTTTATGTACTACGACTTATATATATATACTAGTTTTTGGTCCTTGCGATAATAGGGGAAGTTGATTGAATACTTTAAATTACGAAGTATATTGTTGTCACGAAATAGTATTGGTTATACCTTCATTTGTATAGATGAGCCCACTTTTAATTTTACAAAGATTGTGCGAAATTTTAAAATAACAATTATGCTATCCACTAAAAGTTATACTAATGATATAGTTAATGTGAGAATAAATTTCGGTGATTCCATTAAAAAAGTAATTTGATCGTTATTTGTATTTTTTCCTATTATTATCATTAACTACAGGCTTAATTAGTAGGGTGTTAAATCATTTAAAAATGAATTAAAAAATAAAGTTAATGGAGAAAATTGAATGGGAATTAAAAGAAATAACATTGCATTACATATGATAGGATGACATGATCAATGTATTTGAACGGGTTTGAATCAATTAATAAGACATATTTTAAATCCCGTAGCATGGAAACATAGACTCAATAGTCATTTTTCCTTTTTTCTGATGACTTAGTAATCGTTAAATGTTCTCCTCACAAAGAAATATTGTTATACTCATGAATAAATAGCCTTTTGTTTCTTATTAATATATTGAAATTCGTTCAAGTACAGTAAGAAATACCTTGTAAGATCGTCCACAAACAACAACCTTAGATTCACTCAAGGCTTGTTATGCATATTGATCGTCCACAAACAATTATTGTAGATTCACTCGAGGTTTGTTATGCATGTTGATGTCCACAAACAATCATTCTAGATTTACTCAAAGTTTCGCCCCTTGTAAGATCCACAAACCATTAACTATCTGCTATGAGTATTTTTCACGAGTCAGGACTTCTATACGGAGTACTTCGTATATACGTAGTATACCTTTGAACTAGCCCAGCATAGCCAACTAGCCCGGCTTGAACTGAACTATCTCCAAAGTCCCAGCTCTCAACAATGTTTGCTAATAAATATTTAGTGTCTCTGTCTAGCAAGTTCTACGCATAGCGAACCAACTTTCCCATATATTTGGTTTGGACAAATTCCTTACTACGGACTTATAAATCCATCATTCATTATTCCTCTTAAAAGTTGAAATTAAGTGTTAGTGACATGACATTTTCAATTACCTAATTTGATGGAGTTTTTAATAGATGGATAAGAAGAGTACACATTTTATGCTGACTAATTACGGCAAGATTGTTCAGGTGATGAGTTCTTTTCATGTTACAAACAGTATATGAAATCTAGAACAGTCATGCCCCTAGTTTTTGCCTTTTTTCTTGATACCTGGTTAGAATCCTTTCTTTGTAGCTAAAAGTGATCGTTTCTCTTATCTTATCCTTGATTGTTTAATATTTGTTGTAAAGTGAATAAAATTGATCGATAGCCTTTTGTTGCATTCAAATCAATACTCATTGTTTGAATTACTCCTTACCTTGATCATAATATATTTTAGGTATAACCACTTTATAAAAAGTAAGAAATTACTCAATTTTAGAAATGTTTTTGCCATTATATATATAATGACATATAATATTGTGTTATATACAAATAAATATATCATAATACAACAATGGTATTAAATATATATTGCTATATAATTTAAGTTAAAATGACTAACCACAAACTAAAACATGTGGCTAATTTTATTGTCAGTGTAGACAACTGATGATTTTTTTGTTTGAGAAATGAAAGTTTAACTAGACCCCGTAAATAAAAGTATCCAATCGAAATAGCCCCGTTGGATAAGGATAGGCTACCGGGTGGTATCCAATTTCGATGTCACCCTCTCACATGTGGCCATGTGGGTAGAGCTGGTCATGAGCCTGCTTACACCAACGGTCCTCTAAAACCCCGAACTGGGATCAACCAGGTCAAGGATTAGTCTGATTTTTAATAAGGTCGGTCTTTAAATAGGGTTATAGCCTTCTAGGCGTTTTTCTTGTATTGGGACCCGATGTGGTTCTCTTATGGATGGGTTTTTGCACTTTTTTAATAATTTGGGGACCGATCCATTCTAAACGAATTCTAGGCTTAAACTGGGCTAGAACCCTTTAAAAAAGCGAAAATTCTACCCAAGCCACTGGGCCGTCGTGAACATGCACAGTGGCCAGCTCTACTTGTTACTCTGTGATGTTAATAACCCTTACTAATAGCGAAATTATAATGATACATGTGTCCTGATGATGTCAATTTAAACGACATTCAGTAACCTCATCTCATTTTGAACCCCGAGAACTCGAGAAGGGGTTTATTCCAAATAGTGGTCGTATCTAAACCTCTTGACCCCCTTTTTTTTTTTTTTGACAAAGTCCTTGACCCTTCTTTGACTAAGGAGTCCGCTTGCTTATTTTACTTGGGCTATAATGTTATAAAGAAACATCCTCTAGAAGGAGAACATTTCTTAATTTACGGGCAAAGAAGCATGAACTCCGTAGACAACTAATGATGATAATATGACCCTATAGATCAGCGTATATATTACAATCCTTGTATGAGTCCGATTCGATTATGATGTAGCCATCAAACAGCTGATTCTCGTTGTGTTTTGAGATGCAAAGACTATAGACATAAATTTTTCTTCGTTCATTAAAACCCGTCAATCTCAGTATAGTAGAAATCGATTTCTCAATATTATTAGTTGAACCATCAACATTCCATATACCTTAATAAAAGTGACGACGGCCTCATAGCTAATGAAAATGATATAGCCAAGTTGCGTCCAAGTCTAACTAGTTTCATTTGACCTCCAAATCACATCAATCTTCAGAGAGAAAGCAAGAAGTAACTGAATCAGTTACTCAGTTTATCCTTCACATTACTTTCAGTAAACTCTGAAATGAATTGAGCTTTTTATCGCATTGCATGTGATCTAGGCAGTGACATCACAATCACACATAATTGATAAGATCAAAGCAAATTAACAGCACAAGTATCATGAAACAAGCAAATTATCCAATCATATGTTCATAACAAGCACTCCCAAAGATATATGGCTAGTCCACCTCCCTTCACAACTACAAACTAGATGTATATGAAGGAAAAAAATTAACGTACAATACATTCACATCATTTCCAAAATGCCAAATGTGAAATGTCGGTGCACAATAAACCTTCTCAAATCTCAACATTGTTTTTGGACACCTTAGCTCCATTATAAGGACATAGTAGAGTTAACCTTTTTTGGACAAATGATACTAGCTAGCTAATATAGTACATGAAAGGGAGCTTAATTAATAGTTAGATGCTTGTTTTCCAGTAAGCTGTTGCACAACACCCCTAAATTCCTCGGGTCTAACCTGTATTACTCTCGGTGAGCTCAAGTATACAACTACAGGGGTGTGATTTGTGTTAGGAACTTGCGGCTTATTCCTCACTTTTGTTGCATCCTTACATGCTGCTACAGACTCTTGCCTTCCGCTTCCTGATTGGGCAGTATTGTTGTTGCTCGTCATATTGTACTCGTGGATTAAATGCAATGACACCTGCATGGGAAAACTATGTAAATTTTGTGCAAATCTATGTAATGTTTCACAAAATGTTTGTACAAATGTTCAATGAGAGTAAACATGATATATACGGATATCTGTGTGCTGTGTGTGTGCATGATTAGATCATAATTATGTATGTCGTGGGTCAAACTAGGACTTGGTCAATTAATGTTGGAATAATGACGGTCAACTCTAAATTTTTTTTTTTAAAGAGAAATTCGTCAAACTGGTCTACTTTAGAGGGGCCTGCTGATATTCAATTGCTACTTGCTGTGTTTTCATGTGGGGTGAGTGACCAAATGACTGAAAATGTCAACGAATGAGCTATTAAGAATACTTCAGGTACAACTTGCGTCATTGCATGCAACAATGCAAGGATGAAGATTGTCAAACTGTTGAGAGTTATTATAATGATCCGACGTACAAATTTGGGACTTACTCCGTATGAGACAGTCAGACATACAGACAGTCAAAGTCGCCACCGGCAAACAATTTTGCCGTCATATTTTACGTGGGTTTTTCTTTTAGAAGAAACAAATTGTTGGGAAAAATTCTCATAACTAGTCATAATAATAAGAGACAGGTTACTCGAAGGACAATATATATAATGATAGGGCATTACAAGATTGTATCATAAGATTCATATAAATATATAATTAAATATCATTTATTCATTTTATTTGATCTTGACTTTTGGTTTGAAATTTTTATTGATGATTAAGGGGATACGTCTTATAATCAAGATAATTAGTGTTTGATCCCAACGAGGTCCTGGAAAATTGTTTGATTACTCGTTTAAAATCGCAAGATGATTAGTTTTAGTTAGGAAAATACCTACATATGGTTGGACTAAAGATATTTACACTAGACAATAGAAATTATCATATTACATTCAAAGTGATTTCTAAAAGACGACTAGCTATAGATTAACCTTCTAGTTCTAATTTGCAATTCTTGCTATTATTATTATTAATATCATTAATTTCACATCAAATTAGTAAGATATCAAACACTACCCAAAGGAAAAAGGTATAAGACATAGAATAGGTTAGATGGTGGTGATAGGATGACAAACTGCAATGGTGTTATATGATGATTTGGCTTAATAAGTTTTTTTGAACGAGTGTTAAATAATTGTATAGATAGATGGATAGATAGATAGATAGGTTGATAAATAGATAGATGATTATGCTCCATAAAGCTGTTTTGGTTCAATAGAGTATGGCTAATAAGTAAAAACTACTCAGATTCATAGTTATTAGTTGGAAAAAATGTTATATTTTTTAGCATAGATCTACAAGAAAACATATATTGATAATTTTATAATAACCATATATGTTACTCACAAAAGGAGCAGTTGTGTATCTAGTGAGTGTGGATACGATATATAGCATGATTATCCATACACAAAAAAATAGACTTAGAGTTATACATGGTAAAAAGTCAAAATGTTTCTCCCAAACATAAAGGAGTTCACAATGTCACATGCCGTAAGAAATAAACTAGCATCTCATAGTTGAAAAATGAGAATAGTGTCGTTATGTCAAACCTCGATTACGTATGTACTTCCTTCATCCAAATAGATTATTATCATTTGCAATTTGCGTGTGAGGGGGAAAATTTAAACAAATGATAATAACTTATTGGGACAAGGAGAGTCGTATATCTATATCTATACTAATATAATACTATTAAAAGGCGTTGTAAAGTCCAGGAGCATGCCACATCATTTGCCAAATGTCATCACACAAGCCTCAATACAATGATGTCATCGCCAACTTGGCAACATTAAATGATCATTTTTAATATTATTTCCATTCATAATAATAAAACTATTTATTATTAACTCAAAAAATAACTACTATGTAACTATTACTTTAATTATATTATTCATATTAAATTTATATCTTCTACAATGAAAACTAAACCAAAACTATACTTATAAAATATTATAATAAAGATCACAAAACTCAACTTAAGTTACAAAAAATACCAAAAACTACAATAAAGTTATCATGAAACAACCCCGTGAATTCCACGGGGCCAAAAACTAGTTTGTGAATGAAAACTCAAATTAAACCCTAACAATGTGCAAGAGAGTACTAGAAATTAAATGAAGTTAGAGGTGTGTTTTCTCAATTGATTAGCTCATTGAAATAAGGCCTCAAGTGATTGTCTTTTAGTCATCTTTTTTGCTAACCTACAAGAATGTTAAGCATGTCAAAAATGCCATAGTTAGGCCCTTTTTTGTTTACCATAAATTTGATGAATTGGATTAAATTGCTAGAAATTGACATTGCTCAAAGAAATTGAAATGAACTGAAAATGAGCGTTGAAACTATTGGAAGAAACTAAACTATTAAAATAAGTGAATGAAATTTAGAGCAGTGCAATTATGGAAAGTAATTGAAATTAAGTTACAATGCTTTTTGTCATTTTTCTTGTCACAACTGATTGGCTAATGTTTTTTTTGGTATGAAAGGAGCGCACTAAGTCGCAGGTAAGAATCGAACCCCCAACCTCATGATTGGGATAAGATAGCTCTAACCACTTGAGGTAGTTCTCTTCTTACTGATTGGGTAATGTACTATAGTATTTCTCTACCAAAACTTGAACGTTGGTAGCTACAAGCTTGCTTTCTAGAATTCAGGGAAGAGAACAAAAGAACACATTCTTCTCTAACGAGATCTTGACTACTGGAGAAGTATGCATAATACCATAATCTGTTTTCTACTAGCAATTCCCTCTCCAGCAAGGCAGCAATCAGTATCACCAAAAAATGTCAAAACTTGTACCTCAGGCAACGGAAACAAGAAGATGCTAGTCAAATTAGCGTGAACGTGGATATACTTATACATTGGAAAAGACTAGAACATTCTAAAGCTTAGATGACTTTGGTGGATGATTTATTCAGGTAACTAAATTTTGATTACTAATCTCCAGCCACAGCAAGAAACCAATTTTGGTGAAACGTTGTCGAAAGTGCTAAAAGACGTTTCACCTTTATCAATCAACACTAGTAAATATATCTATATATGTCTATATGCAGCCACAACTTATTATCCACTGTAAGTTCAAGCTCCAAAGGACTAAAGTTCGATTATATTTAGGGATTTTCTCTAAAATGCCCCTGTGGTACAGCAAAAAAGTCAGAATGCCCCTGTGTTTTTTCAAAAA
>CAAKMY010106995.1:0-10159 GCA_901111285.1 Corrigiola litoralis | reverse complement strand
ATATTGTAGATAAAAGATAGAAGAGAGAGAAACAATATGGGAGTCATGGGAGTGATAAGTCTGCATACGGTTTCCATCTTCCCAAAATTTGCGGGATATTATGGAGGGAAACTAAGAGATAATTTCCCACCTTAATTTCAGGCAAATTTTGGTAGAACCTGGTGTAGAGACGATTGGATGAAGTTTCAATGGGTTAGCTATGGGTTCTATAAGCTTCTGATGAATGAGATAATGCTCTGCACTTCATGGATAAGAATGTTCACTTTACTTTCTTTTTTTTATTATTTTTTTGGTTGCACTACAACATAAGTGACCTTATGTAGCACATTTTTGGTAACACTTTACAAGTTACATATTTGGTAACATTATTAGTAACACTTGATATGTAGGTAACACTTTTTTGTAGCACTTATTAAATAAGTAACAATTACATGTAACACTCTTTATAGTGCTACATGTATGTAACACTTTTTAATCTTAGGTAACATTTATGTACAGTTACCTATTCAAGTTGAGATTTTAGAGCTAAATTTATCTAACTTATCATATCTTTTCTGATGTTATCACACTTGAACTTTTTTCTAAACTAATTTGAATTGAACTTATTTTTTTTGAACTTATCTAAACTGAACAGAACTTATAATTGGAGCTGAACTGAACTTAACAGAATTTATTGAAATTCAATATTTGATATATAATTAATTAATTAAAATAAATTTAGTTGAGAAATTCGATAAAGTGAAATAATACATATGTTAATACAGTAGTAGTAATAATAATTATAATAATATTTTTATAGTGCCATTACGCTTGTTAAATATTTATTTAGTTATAACAATTTTAATAATAATAATGTTATCATTATAGATATTGATATTAATAATATAACAAGCAACAACAATAGTTATAATAATGAAAAATTATTATTACAACAATAATTGTTCGGGTATAGTGCAATAATAAGCTTGATAAATATTTACTTAATAATAATAATATCAGTAAAACTGAATTTATTTAAACTGAACTTATTAGCACTAAGCTGAACTTATTATAATTAAACTGAACATATTTCTTCTGAACTTATCTAAACTAAACTTATTAGAACTAAACTCATATGAGTTGAACTTAATTTTTTTTAACTGAATTTATTAACCTGTAAAATATGTTCTAAAAATAGGATCTTAGTAACACTTGGGTAACACTTTATTGTTATTTATTAAAACATAAAAAATAGGCTCCAATAAAAATAGACACACGTTGATCACGTTCAAAGAAAAAGAAAAAAAAAACAAGACCAAAGTGAAGACTCTAGTACTCCACTCTAACAGTTATGCTTCCCGATGAGGCCATGATCTTCTAAAGATTAAAATAAAATTTAATAAAAAAAAGCTTCCCATGATCTCTTCACATCATCAAACCGGTGGCTATTCCTCTTACACTAACAATCAGCAAGCTTCATCACCAATACCAATCAAGCAACTTTGATCAAAATCAAGCAAAAGCTCTATGGGATTATAATTTGCAGCGAAGCAAAGCACTTTTGTTTTATCACGAGTAAAAACGTAACTTCCATCATTGCTGGCTCGAGAATTCGTCCAGGTAATTATATGTTGCTTCTATTCCTCTTTTTTTTTCAAATTATGAATGTTATAAGTTGGTCCTTGATCGTATAATCAGTTTGCTATGTAAACTAGATGTCGACTTCGGTTTATTGTATGATTTTTGGGAATTTTATTTCCTTTTGCCACTGTTAGAAATCGCATTAGTCAAAATCATGTTTTCTCTTGTTCATTTGAATTTAATTAACTTGTCCTGAAGGTTGTGTCATGGATACTGAAGATACTAGTTGGATAAATTTATTAAAATCTAGTGATGAGTATGACAAAGGAGTTGAGAAATATCTTGACCACGCATTCGCTACACGAGCTGTGGGAGATCAGATTACTTGCCCGTGCAAGGAGTGCTATCATAGGAATTGTATTGCAGAGCTGATGTGTATGACCACTTAATTTGTAAAGGGGTTGATTCAAAGGTTACAAGGTGGAATTTGTATGACAAGGGTACAACTTCAACGCCAAAAGAAGGTATTGATGATGATTATATGCAAACTAAGCAGGATCACATGGATAGGTTGTTATATGATACCCATAGGGAATTAGCCGAAGAGTTTCCAGCCTGTGAGGAGACTAGAGAGGAGGCTAGAGAGGAGGCTAGTGCTGAGGCTAAGAAATTCTTTAAGTTGGTAGAGGACGAAAAACAAGAACTATATCCCGGTTGCAAGTCCTTTTCAAAACTCTCATTCATCATTCGACTATACCTTTTCAAGTGTGTCCATGGGGTGACTAATGCTGGATTTTCAGATCTTCTTGACATCATACAAGAGTTGATTCCATAAGCCAAGCTGCCAAGGTCCTTTAATGAAGCCAGAAAGTTAGTGAAAGATTTGGGTCTTCACTACCAAAAGATTCACGCGTGTCGTAATGACTGTATGCTATACTGGAGGGAATATGAAAGTGCTGAATCTTGTCATGTTTGTGGTGCATCTAGATGGAAAGAGGTTGAGAAGCAAGGCGACACTGATGAGGCGGATCAGTCTTCTGAAACTGCACATAGAGTTCCTGCAAAGGTTGTTTGGTACTTTCCTTTGAAACCAAGGCTTCAAAGGCTATATATGTGCTATGAAACAGCGGAAGCTATGAGATGGCATGATGAAAAAAGGCCTAAAGTCGATAAGTTGAGGCATCCTGTCGATGGTAAAGCTTAGAAGGAATTTGATGAGCTATACCCAAATTTTGCTAAAGAAACTCGTAACGTGCGGTTGGGGCTTGCAGCAGATGGGTTCAGTCCATTTCGGACGATGAGCACAACACACAGCACATGTCCTGTTGTGTTGATCAATTATAACTTAGCGCCTTGGCTGTTTATGAAGCAAGAGAACCTCATGTTGTCATTACTAATTCCTGGGCCTCAGTAACCAGGCAATGATATTGATGTTTACCTCCAACCTTCGGTAGAAGAACTGAAAGATATGTGGGAGTCTGGCTTTGAAACTTATGATGCTTTTAAGGGCCAAACATTCAAGTTGCAGGCTGCTTTATTATCAACGACAAGCGATTTTCCAGGCTACGCTATGTTATCTGGTTGGAGCGCCAAAGGCAAGTACGCATGCCCCTATTGTCATTATGAGACAGACCACAAGAGATTGAAACACAGTAGAAAATCGTGCTACATGGGTCACCGCAGATTCTTGGATATAAATCATCCTTGGCGACTTGATAAGACGTCTTTTAATGGAGAGGTAGAGGAGAGATTAGCTCCTGTTCCTTTGGTAGGGGCTGAAATCGTACTTCTGCTGAAAGACTATGAAAACAAGTTCGGAAAACTACAAGTAAAGGATAGTATTGAGGAATGCCCCTGGAGGAAAAAATCTGGCCTGCTACGCTTGCAATACTGAAAGGACATCGCCTCTCGCCATCATTTGGATCCCATGCACATTGAGAAGAACATATGTGACAGCGTGTTGGGCACTTTGTTAGATACACCTGGAAAAACTAAGGATCACCTCAATGCTCGGTTAGATCTAAAAGAAATGGGGATCAGGAGATCATTGCAGCCATTGGAAACTCCTGACAAGCGCTACTTGTTGCTTCCAAAAGCTTCATTTTCAATGACAAAAGAGGAGAAGACTATGTTCTGCGAGGTTCTAAAGAAGGCAAAGCTACCACAAGCGTGTTCATCTAATATTGGCCGTTGTGTACAAGTGAAAGAAGGCAAAATATCAGGTTACAAAAGTCATGATGCCCACATTATCATGCAGTATATACTTCAAGTTGTTGTGACAAGGACATTGCCCAAGCATGTAGCTCTTGTATTGATAAGATTAGGTGCCTTTTTCAGAGCTTTGTGTAGTAAAGTTATCAATCCAGAAGATCTTGCTCATTTGAAATCTGAAATCATTGAAATTCTTTGCATACTTGAAAAAATTTTCCCTCCTGCCTTTTTTGATATCATGATGCACTTGCCTATTCACTTGGTGGATGAAGTCGAGCTTAGTGGTCCGGTGAGTGGTTGGTCAATGTATTCGATTGAAATGTATCTCGGAAAGTTGAAGTCATACGTGAAAAATCGTAGTCGTCCAGAGGCATCCATAGGTGAAGGATATCTGGCAAATGAATGTGTGACTTTCTGTTCAAGATATTTGCGCGATGGTGCAAGAAAGCGATCTAAGGGTTTTCGCAGAACTCAGGATGAAGTTGTGACTGAAATGGAAGCACCTATTTTCAAGAAAAAAGGTCATCCAGTTGGGAGGAAATCAAAGGGAAAGAGAGGAAAAGCATTCTCTTTAGATTCCAATACAAGAACTCTGGCACATAGATATGTGCTATTCAATATTGAAGATGAACAGGTGGAGAACTACATCAAGTAAGTAAATGCTAGTCCTTAAAAGGATCTATTACCTTGACTATGACTCTATTATAAACTGCTTTATTGATGACATTTCACTGATACAGAGCACATGAAGACTTGATGAGAACCAACTCTAGAGGAAAAGGGCGAAAAAGGTGGAGACAAGCTCAAGAACACAGCCAAGAATTTATGGATTGGTTTAGAGAAAAAGCCGAGTCAGACCAAGTCGTAGACCATCTGAAGTGGCTCTCCTTAGGCCCATGTAATGTTGCAAAAAGATACAGAGGATATGTCATAAATGGCTATAAGTTCTTTACTGTTGAACGTGACAGAAAATGCAAAACACAAAATAGTGGAGTCACTTTAACGGCTCTAACTTCTAGTTTTGCCAGCAGCAAGGATCGGTATCCCGTTCTTGGAAGAGTAATTTATTATGGGGTCATACGGGATATTATTGAGCTTGAATATTGGAGTTCTTTCAAGGTTGTCTTATTTAGATGCGACTGGTTTCATATGGAGAGGGATCAGTGTGGCCTAACTCGCGTCAACTTTAATAAGTTGTGTTCTGTTGATGATCCGTTTATTTGGCAACACAAGTTCATCAAGTCTTTTATATGGAAGACCCTGTTGAGGCAAGGTGGCATTATGTAATGAAAATGTTGCCTAAAGAATTTTTCGAACGAGAGGGGCAATTAGAGGATGCTTATCTGGTAGACCAAGGGTGATGCAATGAGGATTGGCCGATACTAATGCTACTGTTGTTGATGATGCAAGTTGGTGTAGAGATGGTCTACCAGCCACTATGGTGGAAAACAACTTACAAGAGCAAATACCTCCTGACAATCACGAGGATGACTTAGATTTTGATGATACTGATTGGGATTGGATGCATCCCTGAGTTATATTTAGAATTTTTGATGTATTTTCCTTCTTATATGTTAACAACGATATGCATTTATGACTTTAGTTGGTATACTATATATTATCTATTTGTTGCGAGTTTCAATTTTGACGTTTCATTTTGTGGACTAGTTCTTTTGCTTTTTGAGTATAATAATCTTAATCTCACACTGAAGTTGTGTTTTGTAGGTTCAACATGAAGATGTCAGATTATGAGAAACAGAGGTTGATAAGGATCAAACAAAACAACATAAGAATGCAGAAAATGGGCATTTCTAGTATGGTTAATGGAGTAAGGAGTTTCATGAAGGGTAGCAAAAAGGATAAGACAAGTAAGAAAGTTGTTGTACTAGCAGATGATGACTATGTACCTCATGAAGAAAATGAAGGAAATGCTTCAAGTGAAAGGGATGCCAGTGGTGATATTGCGAAATATAGAAACCTGAGATCCCGGTCAAAAAAGGTAGAACTTTCTCATATATAGCATCATGATCATTTTGCATTAGTTTCATCTAATGCCCTGTACAATGATATATGTGTATGAGACTGATCTCATGGGAAGCATAATAAACTGCAGAATGTCTGAAACTGTCCACTTTTGAACTAACAGTTGCATTTTGAATATCTATACTTCATAGCTTTTGGTTGTTTACAATTATTATTTACAGGCTCCGGCAACTAGACAAAATTCTGGGAGGAACGGAGAAGAACCACAAGACTCTATAATGTCAATGGCTGAAATAGTGAAGATGCGAAGTTCTCAAATACAAAACCAACAACAAAAACAGGGGAATGTTTCTGTCCATACTAAAAATCAACAAGAAGTTAACCAATTGCCAATGAACCAAAGAGAAAAGGTTCAAATATGGTTGGATCAACAAGAGCATGAGTTAATGCCATCTAAGCAAAAGCCTCAACAGACTTCACAAGTCAATGACTTGCAAAAAGTTTGTGCTCCCATGAACCGTCAGTTGCCGCAAACTAGCAACAAAATAAAGAAGTTGCAAAGCAAGAGAGTGGTTGCTCCTGGCTCATTGAGTGCTTACGTACAAATGAGGGAGAAATCACGAGAAAAAGAACGACTACAACAACTAAGTGAGCGTGATTCACTATCTGGCAAGCTAACAAGAACCTTACAAACAAGAAGTGACACAATGCAGCATCTGGTGGAAGGTCCTAATGACTTTAATCTTGGTTTAGATGATGATTGTAATAGTTATGGTATCGAGAGTGATGGAGTATCGGAAGAAGAACAAGGCCTAGAAGATTTAGAAGATGGTGATATGGCCTATTCTGAAAATGAATTGGGAGTTACACAAGATCAACTTCTTGATGACCTGCAACTTGATAAATCTGGTAAGTAGATATGTATTACTCTTTTTCATGTAATTTATATATGTATATATATATATATATATATGTATGTATATATATATATATGTATGTATATATGTATATATATATGTATGTATATATATATATATATATGTATATATATATATATATATGTATATATGTGTTTGATATTCCTGAGCATTTTGGTCAAATTCTTGGACTTTGTATAGTGCTTCCGAAAACAAAGCGGACAAGAGGGCCAACTGTGTGCAAGGATGTCCATGGATGGGAATCAAGTAATCGGAGGCTTATAATTCTCAATGAAGCAGGGCAACCTATTGGTCCAGATAAGGACACTATAGACAAATTCAGTCTTTTTTGAATTCCTTGGCTCGAAACGGTACTCTTGCACCATTAAATAAGCTGAATTGGCATCAAGTACCTGGCAAGGATAAAATTTGGGACTACATGAAGGTAATTTCTATATCATTTTCCAGAATTGGTATTTTTTTTAAATCTGAAGATCCTTAGTTAATACATGAGTAGTATAGATTTTCTAACGACTATATCCACTAAATTTTGCTGTCTTTTTTTGCTTGCTGATTTCATGACCTCAAATGGGTGCATAAGAAGTTAATTCTTAAACTCATTAGATTTTACTCAAGAAATAAATGCAATGTAGGTTTAAGTTCACAGAAGTGAGTGAAGCCACTTGTACTTTCTGGTTGGTGAAGTTGTCTTACTGCTTGATTTTCCACCTCTGATTGGAAACTATGTTGAATGGGCCATAAACGCTTTTACTTTGAGTTTGCCCAGATCTTAAGTCCACGCTTTGACAAGGTTGTGAGAGGATAGGTTGAATTCTGAAAAATATGAGGCCTTAGCTTTTTGAAGCACAATTATCGTCTTCAATTTAAATGTTTACCATCTATGTTTACAGTCTCTTGCTGCCAACATGACATTCTTTCTGGTTCAAAGTAAAGTTTTTTATGGTTCCTTTTATTCCTTGTGGATCAATTATGGACATGTGCTAGGTTTAGAGATCAAATTTTACCTTATTTAAAGGTCACCATTGCGATACCGCATCGTTATGCTGATGCATGTAAGGCTCATGCCTTGTATGAATTCTTATTATCAACCAGTTATTACCCTGTGTAATTTTGATATAACCATACCTGAACTTATTAGTAGTATCGTTTGTCTTGAAATTCTTCAATTTTTCAGAAGAAATTCATCATAGCAGAGAAGGGCAAAAGCTATGTCATACGAAAAGTTGGAGCTCTTTGGCGTAGCCATAAAGCTCGGGTGAAGAGGGATCACTACCGCAAGTACAACAATGACACAGATAGATGGGAGCACAAACCACCCTCCATTGCCGCGTCACATTTTAAAGATTTGCTAGAATATTGGAAGTTAGCTGAAGTTGAGGTATCTAATGCATTTATATCTAGCTATATTTTGATGTTAAGGGTGCATGTCTCATATATATGAAAGTGTTATATTGTTTCCCTCATCCCAAATTCAGCGTGTATTTTAAATGCAGGATGCCAGTAAAAAACAAGGAAAAGAGTGATAATCAAAAGGATAGGCACACTATGGGTCCTAATTCTTTTGCAAGAAAGCGATATGAACTGGTAATTACGAGATTATATACTATTCTAACTAATTTTTTCAATTTAATCATCTTTATGGCAACAAGTTTATTTATTTATTGATTTTGGGCTAGCAACAAGCTGATAAGAAACCACCATCCCAAGCACTGATGTACAAGGAGACTCGCAAAAGAAAAGAAGGGAAAGACTACAAATCCCCTTATGAGCCTATTAAGAAAAACATTGTAAGATTTATGTCAATTTTATTTTAGTTCTTATAAGTAGTGTTTTGTGCATTCCATTATTTACTTTGTTACAGGATCGTATGGAGCAAATCCAAACCGAAAAACAAGTAGGAGGCGATGAAGCATATTATGAAGTAATAGATAAGCCAGAATCTAGTACTCGCAGACTCTTTGGTATGAGTTGTGCCAGAGAAAAACAGAAGCTATCGCCCAAGTCTGACGTCCTCATTCCGGATGAATTTCTGCAGTCATATACCTCTCAAATTGTGAAAGCTACCGTTCATAAAGTGATAAATATTCTAAAAGACAAATCGCCTACAGAAACTCTTGACTCGATTAATCCTTTGCTTGAAGGTCCATCAGGTACTATGGAATTGGAAAATCTGGTGATTGGAAAATCATCTGAAGGCATTCACAACCAGACCTTTCAGGTAATAAGTTGTACATTATATGTTTGAACAGAACGATTGGGATGTGGGATATAAAAATTGATGTTAACATAGGACTGATGGTATTGGTGATGTGTTGGCTATAAAACTTAAATATATGCTCATGGGTTATAGTGGAAAATCGTTAAAGTGTTGCTGTCAAATACTTGGACATTATATTGATTCTTGCAACTAGTCATTCTCTGCTTATTTATTGTAAATGATATTATGGTTAGAAAAACTTCATGGTTTTGTGCCTTTTTGGTCTGGGATGCCCCATCTGAAGCGTCCTATTCATTTCCCGAGAAATACACGGTTCCTATTTTCATGCCCAAGAGCGTACATGCTTCTGCATTGTCAATAGTACATTCTAGATCATGCTTGATATTGAAATTATATCTATGTTACTTCTTTACCTTCCTACTACTAAAAACCTTTTCCTTTAGAATGTCTAATTTTTTTTTTTTTTTAAGTATGGGGAGAGGGCGAGATACTGATCAGAAATCAGATTTTAGAACATTGTCGATGATTTTTTTTTTTTGGCAAGGATAAAATATTATATAACTAACAACGAAAATTATTACAAAAGCTCCTCATTAACCCCCTGGGTTGAATGGGAAAGAAGGATTCCTCTGAAACCTCGAGTTTTCAGTAGCTACTGTACAGGACCAAATTAAGACATCACCACTCCCAAGTCAACATATCTTGATCTTTTTGATGTGGTTTCTCATCAAAGTTTGGAGGGAAAAGCTCTGCATACAGTGGACAAGTTGGTGAGGTTGTCTTTATATATGCTGCTATTGATCCCCTCTGTTGCAACTACACCATCTGAAAAAATTTGTGCCTCAAGCCAGTTCCTCTCCGCAGCCCAAACTATTGCTTCCCGGATTGCCAATAGTTCTCATCATTTGAGTTCCTGTACTTGATCGTTTTGTTGAACCCTTCAATCCATTTCCCAGATCTGTCTATGCATATTCCTCAAGGCCTTACATTTTGACTAAAAAAAAAAAGCATTTACAAGCAGATTCCAGTTGCTAATCAAGGGGGGTGGGGATGTGTGGGATGGTTTAAGTAGGATGGTAATGGTGGTAGGGACCTGGTCTTTTTGTAATGAGAAGAGGTACTCTTTGGCGAGGGTTGTAGCTGTCTCGACAACGGAGTTAGGTTTGACATTTACTTTATGGTATGTTTGGAAACAGGGATTTGGATTTCAAATCTGGATTTGGCCCAAATTCTATGTTTGGCAATACAA